>OU342741.1:216574172-216870644 GCA_910589775.1 Avena eriantha
TCTTACATATACATGTTGTCAATTCTTGAGTTGTAATACAATTCAATCATATGTACGAGTTCTAAGTTATGTTCTTAAAATCAACGGGAGGATGATGATGAAGTGGACGATAGCAAGGTATCTTGGGACAACAAGAGCCGCTACGTGCTGAGGCGGTTATGGTGTGGGATAATCCGTTTCCACCGTAGGGGGAGACTATTTTTCCCATTCTGTGGCAGAGCAATCAAGGTGGACCTCAATAGCATGATCCAGCACGTGGAGGGTGTTGGCAGAGGCAGAGGCAGAAGCCATAGGCCGATTACGTTCACGCGGCACGCATCCTACGGCAAATTCCTCTGGGAGTATGTCAGGACTGGCCTGTATCCCATCGACTAGGTTGTCGCTGCCTCCTGCTGATAAACCCCTGCCCTACTAGGCGTCTCCGTGTCCCGGCCTCCTGCTGCAGCCCCTGCTTTTATTTTGTTCTAGTTAATTATTACCTGTGTGTGGCATGTAAGACAATATATCCGTGGTGTCTCTGGTGAACCTTATATATTAATCTCCTCCTTTATATGGAGTGCCTTCAAGTTTCTAGTGTTCAATTATATTTACTGATCATGCTCATGCACACTACAAAATATTTCTAGTGCTTGATTGTATTATAATTGTCAAGAAATACATCAACAAGTTAAATTGGTCAAAATTTTGTATTGAAGTAACTAAATGTATCACACACATAATAAACTAGAAACTAATATCTAGTTCAAACACATAATGTATCACCACCACTTGTTGTCATCCTTGACTTGCTTCCCCTTCAGCCGCTTGATGTCGCCACCGTCCCAAGATCCCTGCTCATCCTGAAATCGCTTTATGTCCTCCTCGTGCTTCTTCTCCTGGGCTAGCTTGCAACCAGGGCATAGCTCTCTCGCGAAAAATCCCGCCTTAACCATCCCATCTTTCATGGTAATGAGCTTACTGTACAACTCGTACGCCATGTAGGCGTCTCTGGCTGCATACTCGAGGCGCACCTGGCTCATCGGCTTCCACTCCCAGTAGTCGGGATCGGGTCGCTTCAATTTCTTCAGTTTTTCATAGGATTTATCGATGATTTCTGCTGCCAGATCACCCATGCCATCCTTCACTGGGTATGATTTGATCTTGTATAGATTTTGGATGTCGATGTGGTGCCCCTGTGGTTTTTTATCAACGCACAAGAAAGCATAATTGTGTCATTTGTGATATCCATGCTAGTGAAAGTTATCCGTTTCCTACACAAGAACTCAACCAGAGCCGGACAACGCATCTCAGTTGGTTTAATCCTGCACTTAGATGGTTCTAGGGATGTAAGGGAACAAGGGATGCATAAGTGGTGATCTCAAATTTAAATTTCACATACCTACAGAAGTGGTAACGAGGAGCTCCTCATGTATGGCGATTTGCACGACAAAGATCTCTTGTGGAGGATTTTTTCGCTTATTTGCACGGGTGTACTCCAAGTCTAGACCCACAAACTTGTGCTTCTCTTTCTCAAGCAATTGCTCAAACCTGGCGAGAGTTGTCTCCATAGTCGCTTCATCATTTGTGTACACCACTGTCAAAGTCGTGGTGCCATGGGCAGGGAATAAGTGGGTCTCTGTTGTGCGTTTCCCATCGTCCATGCCTGCAAGGAAATGGGTGAAAGGAACTGCCTGCAAGGAACAGCCTGCGAGAGGAAGAAGAAGATGAACCGATGGTTCCAGAAAAGAGGAAGAAGAAGCACCCAGGAAAAACTGCAGAGGAATGACTGAGGAAGAGGAATGACTGCAGAAGAAACGTGGTAACTGCAACTTTCGGTTCGAGAACTCACTGTGGTTACGTGGAGATCGTGGTAGTGCCGCCGGTTCAACAAGTGGGGCCAGTTCCTGCGAGAATATGAAATTAGCTGTGCATTTTTCTATGCGAGAAATTGAGAGAAGTCATTTATATTTTGTCTTTCATAATTAAACACAATGAAGTTGGTACAACCCAAGATATTTGAACAAAAGAGAATTGCTAGTTTAACATACAACAACACTTATAGGCCCAACATGGCAGAACTTGGAGAGCCCCAGAACTTGAGCTACCACAGAGACCTCGGCAGAGGTGGCAGAATTTGTGCGGGTGCAACCATGGCGACGGCGAGCTCAGATTCTAGAGGAGGAAAACAGAACCGAGCATGGTCGACAAGGTGATAGATCTCACCGGGAACCAATTTTCATCCCTGACCGTGCCATGGGTGCGTCCACGGTGAGGGCATGCTCCGACTCGAGATGGGGAGGAGAGCGGGGCTGAGCAGCTTCGTCACTTCCAGCTCTGCGCCATGACCGCGACCACAGATTGCCGCTTCAGGGAAGAAGACGTGTAATGGATGCAGGCGCCAACACTTCAAGCCTACAGGGAGGAGAGCTGGGCCGAGCAGGTTCGTCCACGTCCCAGCTCCGCGCCATGGCTGCGACGCCCCATAGATTGCCGCTCAGGGGAAGAATAAGACGCGTAATGGATGCAGGCGCCAACGCTGCAAGCCTAATTGACACCTAAGCGACGGGAGCGACATAACAGTGAGAACTGACAGGAGGGGCCCAACTTGACGGCCGTTAGCCTGACTTTTTGTATTGAAACGTAAAGTTGAATTCGTGCCAAAAAAGACCCTCTGAGTATTTGGCACACCAACTATAGTCATCGCAGACGATTTCAGGGAACTTGGGTACCGCGTTGCCTGGACACCCCAACTTTCAGGCTGCAAAATGATATTCTCGTGATGTGGGCCCCTGGTCTACCCTCTGACATCGCCCTTTCGCCTATAAGAAGCCTCTAATGTAGAAACCCTATATAATCTAGCCTCTAGCCACGAAAAAGTTCCGCAGTGCCGCCGCCACCGAAGGGGAGATTTGGGGGAAAGAAAGTCTCTGTTCCGGCACCTTGCCGGGACAGGGAAGTGCCCCTGGAGCCATCTCCATCGATCTCCACAACCAACTCCATTGCCGTTGCTGATTCCCATGATGAGGAGGGAGTAGTTCTTCCTCGAGGCTAAGGGTTCTACCGGTAGCTATGTGTTCATCTCTCTCTCTCTATGCATGATCATATTGTGATCATGAGCTTTGTAATCAAGTAGATCTACCTTGCTACTCAAATGCTTTAATAGATCTCTGCTCTCCCCATGTGTGTGAAAGTGACAGCGTGCACACCATGGTGGCACTTAGGCTAGAGATTACAATTAATTGTTATGAGTTATATTTGGAGTTGGATGTTTCTATGAAATTATGGTGTTTGTTGGAACCATCTAGAGCTAAAGGTGATAGTGTGGGGTTATCTACATGGGGAAAGCGGACTTTGAGGAGTGCTATTATAGCCCTACCATGGATTAGAGTGTCCAACCGGAGAGTAGTTTAGAGTAGTATCATAAAGAGAAGATATTTATATGAGAGTGTTCACTAGTGAAAGTATGATCCCTAGGCCTTGTTTCTAAGCATTGAAACACCGTTTGCTATTAGATCTATTACATGTTTGCTTGCTTCCATCTTTATTTCAGTTTGCCTTTAGTCTCTTCCCACATCAACTACACGCCATCAAAGCTATTTTATGGCACCATTACCACTTATAATTATCCATACCACTTGTATTTCACTATGTCTTCACCGAACTAGTGCACCTATACACCTGACAAGTGTATTGGGTGTGTTGGGGACACAAGAGACTTCTTGTATCTTGATTGCAGGGTTGCTTGAGAGGGATACCTTTGACCACTTCCTCCCTGAGTTCGATAAACTTTGGGTAATCCACTTAAGGTGAAACTTCGTGCTGTTCTACAAACCTCTACACTTGGAGGCCCAATATCTGTCTACAAGAATAGAAGTGCGTAGACATCATCATTGCATGTCTGTTCCTTTCCTAAATCACCACATGGATCTACTAGAGTCATTGCATATGTGTTCCTTTCCTAAACCACATGGATGCACCAGAGTCATTGCATGTGTATTCCTTTCCTAAACCACATGGATCCACCAGAAACATTGCATTTGTGTTCCTTTCCTAAATCACATGGATCCACCAGAGTCATTGCATGTGTGTTCTTTTCTTAAATCACCACCAGAGTCATTGCATGTGTGTTATTTTCCTAAATCACCATTACTGTCATTGCATGTGTGTTCCTTTCCTAAACCACATTGATCCACCAGAGTCATCGCATGTGTGTTCTTTTCCTAAACCACCACCGGAGTCATTGCATGTGTGTTCCTTTCATAAACCACATGGATCAACCAGAGTCATTGCATATGTATTCATTTCCTAAACCACATGGATCCACCAGAGTCAATTCATGTGTGTTCTTTTCCTAAACCACCACTAGGGTCAGTACATGTGTCTTATTTTCCTCAATCACCACTAGTTTCATTGCATGTGTGTTCCTTTCCTAAACCACATGATCCACTAGAGTCATTGTATGTGTGTTCCTTTCCTAAACCACATGGATCCACCAGTGTCCTTGCATGTGTGTTCCTTTCCTAAACCATATGGATCCACAAGAGTCATTTCATGTGTGTTCCTTTCCTAAATCACATGGATCCACCAGACTCATTTCATGTGTGTTCTTTTTCCTAAACCACCACTAGAGTCATTCCATGTGTCTTCTTTTCCTAAACCACCACTAGAGTAATTGCATGTGTGTTACTTCCTAAACCACATGGATCCACTAGAGTCATTGCAGGTGTGTTCCTTTCCTAAACCACCACCAGAGTCATTGCATGTATGTTCCTTTCCTAAACCACCACATGGATCCACTAGAGTCATTGCATGTGTGTTCCTTTTCTAAACCACATGGATACACCAGAGTCATTGCATGTGTGTTTCTTTCCTAAACCACATGGATCCACCAGTGTCATTGCATGTGTGTTCCTTTCCTAAACCACATGGATCCACTAGAGTCATTTCATGTGTGTTCCTTTCCTAAATCACATGGATCCACCAGAGTCATTTCATGTGTGTTCTTTTTCCTAAACCACCACCAAAGTCATTCCATATGTCTTCTTTTCCTAAAGAACCACTAGACTAATTGCATGTGTGTTCCTTTCCTAAACAACATGGATCCACTAGAGTCATTGGATGTGTGTTCCTTTCCTAAACCACCACCAGAGTCATTGCATGTATGTTCATTTCCTAAATCACCACATGGATCCACTAGAGTCATTGCATGTGTGTTCCTTTCCTAAAGCACATGGATGCACTAGAGTCATTGCATGTGTGTTCCTTTCCTAAACCACATGGATCCACCAGAGTCATTTCATGTGTGTTCCTTTCCTAAACCACCACTAGAGTCATTGCATGTGTGTTCCATTTCTAAAACACATGGATCCACAAGAGTGTTTGCAAGTGTGTTCTTTTCCTAAACCACATGGATCCACCAGAGTCATTGTATGTGTGTTCCTTTCCTTAACCACATTGATCCACCAGAGTGATTGCATGTGTGTTATTTTCCTAAACCACCACAAGAGTCATTAGATGTGTGTTCCTTTCCTAAACCACATGGATCAACCAGAGTCATTACATATGTATTCCTTTCCTAAACCACATGGATCCACCAGAGTCATTGCATGTGTGTTCCTTTCCTAAACCACCACCAGAGTCATTGCATGTCTATTCATTTCCTAAATCACCACATGGATCCACTAGAGTCATTGCATGTGTGTGTCTTTCCTAAAGCACATGGATGCACCAGAGTCATTGCATGTGTGTTCCTTTCCTAAACCACATTGATCCACCAGAGTCATCGCATGTGTGTTCTTTTCCTAAACCACCACCGGAGTCATTGCATATGTGTTCCTTTCATAAACCACATGGATCAACCAGAGTCATTGCATATGTGTTCATTTCCTAAACCACATGGATCCACCAGAGTCAATTCATGTGTGTTCTTTTCCTAAACCACCACTAGGGTCAGTACATGTGTCTTATTTTCCTCAATCACCACTAGTTTCATTGCATGTGTGTTCCTTTCCTAAACCACATGATCCACCAGAGTCATTGTATGTGTGTTCCTTTCCTAAACCACATGGATACACCAGTGTCCTTGCATGTGTGTTCCTTTCCTAAACCATATGGATCCACCAGAGTCATTTCATGTGTGTTCCATTCCTAAATCACATGGATCCACCAGACTCATTTCATGTGTGTTCTTTTTCCTAAACCACCACTAGAGTCATTCCATGTGTCTTCTTCTCCTAAACCACCACTAGAGTAATTGCATGTGTGTTACTTCCTAAACCACATGGATCCACCAGAGTCATTGCAGGTGTGTTCCTTTCCTAAACCACCACCACAGTCATTGCATGTATGTTCCTTTCCTAAACCACCACATGGATCCACTAGAGTCATTGCATGTGTGTTCCTTTTCTAAACCACATGGATACACCAGAGTCATTGCATGTGTGTTTCTTTCCTAAACCACATGGATCCACCAGTGTCATTGCATGTGTGTTCCTTTCCTAAACCACATGGATCCACCAGAGTCATTTCATGTGTGTTCCTTTCCTAAATCACATGGATCCACCAGAGTCATTTCATGTGTGTTCTTTTTCCTAAACCACCACCAAAGTCATTCCATATGTCTTCTTTTCCTAAAGAACCACTAGACTAATTGCATGTGTGTTCCTTTCCTAAACAACATGGATCCACCAGAGTCATTGCATGTGTGTTCCTTTCCTAAACCACCACCAGAGTCATTGCATGTCTGTTCATTTCCTAAATCACCACATGGATCCACTAGAGTCATTGCATGTGTGTTCCTTTCCTAAAGCACATGGATGCACTAGAGTCATTGCATGTGTGTTCCTTTCCTAAACCACATGGATCTACCAGAGTCATTGCATGTGTGTTCCTTTCCTAAACCACCACTAGAGTCATTGCATGTGTGTTCCATTTCTAAAACACATGGATCCACAAGAGTGTTTGCAAGTGTGTTCTTTTCCTAAACCACATGGATCCACCAGAGTCATTGTATGTGTCTTCCTTTCCTAAACCACATTGATCCACCAGAGTGATTGCATGTGTGTTATTATCCTAAACCACCACCGGAGTCATTAGATGTGTGTTCCTTTCCTAAACCACATGGATCAACCAGAGTCATTACATATGTGTTCCTTTCCTAAACCACATGGATCCACCAGAGTCATTGCATGTGTGTTCCTTTCCTAAACCACCACCAGAGTCATTTCATGTCTATTCATTTCCTAAATCACCACATGGATCCACTAGAGTCATTGCATGTGTGTGCCTTTCCTAAAGCACATGGATGCACTAGAGTCATTGCATGTGTGTTCCTTTCCTAAACCACATGGATCCACCAGAGTCATTGCATGTGTGTTCCTTTCCTAAACCACCACTAGAGTCATTGCATGTGTGTTCCATTTCTAAAACACATGGATCCACAAGAGTCATTGCAAGTGTGTTCTTTTCCTAAACCACAGGGATCCACCAGAGTCATTGCATGTGTGTTCCTTTCCTAAACCACATTGATCCAACTGAGTCACTGCATGTGTGTTCTTTTCCTAAATCGCCACCAGAGTCATTGCATGTGTGTTATTTTCCTAAACCACCAATAGAGTGATTGCATGTGTGTTCCTTTCCTAAACCACATTGATCCACCAGAGTCATCGCATGTATGTTCTTTTCCTAAACCACAACCAGAATCATTGCATGTGTGTTCCTTTAATAAACCACATGGATCAACTAGAGTCATTGCATATGTGTTCTTTTCCTAAACCACATGGACCCACCAGAGTAAGTTCATGTGTGTTCTTTTCCTAAACCACCACTAGAGTCATTTCATTTGTCTTATTTTCCTAAACCACCACTAGTTTCATTGCATGTGTGTTCCTTTCCTAATCCACATGGATCCACTAGTGTCATTGGATGTTTGTTCCTTTCCTAAACCACATGGATCCACCAGAGTCATTTCATGTGTGTTCCTTTCCTAAATCACATGGATCCAAAAGAGTCAGTTCATGTGTGTTCTTTTTCCTAAACCACCACCAGAGTCATTCCATGTGTCTTATTTTACTAAACCACCATGAGAGTAATTGCATGTGTGTTCCTTTCCTAAATCACATGGATCCACTAGACTCATTGCATGTTTGTTCCTTTCCTAAACCACCACATGGATCCACTAGAGTCATTGCATGTGTGTTTCTATCCTAAACCACATGTATGCACCATAGTCATTGCATGTGTGTTTCTTTCCTAAACCACAGGGATCCACCAGAGTCATTGCAAGTGTGTTCTTTTCCTAAACCACATGGATCCACTAGAGTCATTGCATCTATGTGTTCCTTTCCTAAACCACATTGATCCACCTGAGTCATTGCATGTGTGTTATTTTCCTAAATCACCACCAGCATGTGCACTATTTTCCTAAACCACCACTAGAGTCATTGCATGTGTGTTCCTTTCCTAAACCACATTGATCGACCAGAGTGATCGCATGTGTGTTGTTTTCCTAAACCTCCACCGGAGTCATTGGATGTGGTATCCTTTCCTAAACCACATGGATCAACCAGACTCATTGCATATGTGTTCCTTTCCTAAACCACATGGACCACCAGAGTCATTACATGTGTGTTCTTTTTGTAAACCACTACTAGAGTCATTGCATGTGTCCTCTTTTCCTATACCACATGTATCCACCAGACTCATTGGATGTGTATTCTTTTCCTAAGCCACCACCAGAGTCATTGCATGTGTCTTCTTTTCCTAAACCACAACAAGAGTCATTGCATGTGTGTTCTTTTCCTAAACCACCACTAGACTCATTGCATGTGTGTTCCTTTCCTAAACCACATGGATCCACCAGAGTCATTCCATGTGTGTTCCTTTCTTGAACCACCACCAAAGTCATTGCATGTGTGTTCCTTTCCTAAACCACCACATGGATCCACCAGAGTCATTGCATGTGTGTTCCTTTCCTAAACCACATGGATCCACCAGAGTCATTGCAAGTGTGTTGTTTTCCTAAACCACATGGTCCACCAAAGTCATTGCATGTGTGTTCCTTTCCTAAACCACATTGATCCACCAGTGTCATTGCATGTGTGTTCCTTTTCTAAACCACATGGATCCACAAGAGTCATTTCATGTGTGTTCCTTTCCTAAATCACAAGTTCCACCAGAGTCATTTCATGTGTGTTCTTTTTCCTAAACCACCACAAGAGTCATTCCATGTGTCTTATTTTACTAAACCACCACGAGAGTAATTGCATGTGTGTTCCTTTCCTGAACCACATGGATCCACTAGAGTCATTGCATGTCTAGTCCTTTCCTAAACCACCACATGGATCCACTAGAGTCATTGGATGTGTGTTACTTTCCTAAATCACATGGATGCACCAGATTTACTGCATGTGTGTTCCTTTCCTAAACCATATGGATCCACCAGAGTCATTGCATGTGTTTTCCTTTCCTAAACCAGCTCTACAGTCACTACATGTGTGTTCTGTTCCTAAACCACATAGATCCACCATCGTCATTGCAAGTGTGTTATTTTCCCAAACCACATGGATCCACCAGAGTCATTGCATGTGTGTTCCTTTCCTCAACCACATTTATCCACCTGAGTCATTGAATGTGTGTTATTTTCCTAAATCACCACCAGAGTCATTGCATGTACGTTATTTAACTAAACCACCACTAGAGTCATTGCATGTACGTTCCTTTCCTAAACCACATTGATCCACCAGATTGATCGCATGTGTCTTCTTTTCCTAAACCACCACCGGAGTCACTGCATGTGTGTTCCTTTCATAAACCACATGGATCAACCAGAGTCATTTCATATGTGTTCCTTTCCTAAACCACATGGATCCACGAGCATTATTGCATGTGTGTTCTTTTTGTAAACCACCACCAGAGTTATTGCATGTGTCTTCTTTTCCTCAACCACATGTATCCACCAGACTCATTCCATGTGTCTTCTTTTCCTAAACCACCACCAGAGGGATTGCATGTGTGTTCTTTTCCTAAGCCACCACTAGACTCATTTAATGTGTGTTCCTTTCCTAAACCACATGGATCCAACAGAGTCATTGCATGTGTGTTCCTTTCTTGAACCACCACCAAATTCATTGCATGTGTGTTCCTTTCCTAAACCACCACAAGGATCCACCATAGTCATTGCATATGTGGTCCTTTCCTAAAACACATGGATCAACCAGAGTGATTGCAAGTGTGTTGTTTTCCTAAACCACATGGATCCACTAGAGTCACTGCATGTGTGTTTTTTTCCTAAACTACATTGATCCACCAGTGTCATTGCATGTGTGTTCCTTTCCTAAACCACATGGATCCACAAGAGTCATTTCATGTGTGTTCCTTTCCTAAATCAGATGGATCCACCAGAGTCATTTCATGTGTGTTCTTTTTCATAAACCACCACTAGATTCATTCCATGTGTCTTATTTTACTAAAACACCACAAGAGTAATTGCATGTGTGTTCCTTTCCAAAACCATATGGATCCACCAGAGTCATTGCATGTGTGTTCCTTTCCTAAACCACCACTAGAGTCATTGCATGTGTGTTCCATTCCTAAACCACATGGATCCACCAGAGTCATTGCAAGTGTGTTCTTTTCCTAAATCACATGGATCCACCAGAGTCATTGCAAGTGTGTTCCTTTCCTAAACCACATTTATCCACCAGAGTCATTGTATGTGTGTTATTTTCCTAAAACACATGGATCCACTAGAGTCATTGCATGTTTGTTCCTTTCCTAAATCACATCTGGAGTCATTGTATGTGTCTTCCTTTCCTAAACCACCACTAGGGTCATTGCATGTGTGTTCTTTTCCTAAACCACATGGATCCACCAGTTTCATTGCATGTGTGTTCATTTCCTAAACCACATAGATCCACAAGTTTCATTGCATGTGTCTTCTTTTCGTAAACCAACACTAGAGTCATTGCATGTGTGTTCCTTTCCTAAACCACATGGATCCACCAGAGTCATTGCAAGTGTGTTCTTTTCCAAATCCACATGGATCCACCAGAGTCATTACAGTTGTGTTCCTTTCCAAAACCACCACTAGAGTCATTGCATGTATGTTCTTTTCCTAAACCACCACTAGAGTCATTGCATGTGTGTTCCTTTCCTTAACCACATTGATCCATCAGAGTCAATGCATGTGTCTACTTTTCCTAAACCACCACTAGAGTCATTGCATCTGTGTTCCTTTCATAAACCAGATGGATGTACCAGAGTTGTTGCATGTGTTTTCCTTTCATAAACCACATGGATCCACCAGAGGCATTGCATGTGTGTTGTTTTCCTAAACCATCCCTAGAGTCAATGCATGTCTCTTCTTTACCTAAACCACATGGATCCACCAAAGTCATTGCATGTGTGTTTTTTCCTAAACCACCACTACAGTCATTGCATGTGTGTTCCTTTCATAAACCACATGAATCCACAAGATTCATTGCATGTGTGTTCCTTTGCTAAACCACATGGATCCAACAAAGTCATTGTATGTGTGTGGTATTTTTCTATACCACCACCAAAGTCATTGCATGTGTCTTCTTTTCTTAAACCACATGGATCCACCAGAGTCATTGCATATGTCTTATTTTCCTAAAACACTAAAAGAGTCATTGCATGTGTTTTATTTTCCTACACCACCACCAGAGTAATTGCATGTCTGTTCCTTTCCTAAAAAACATGGATCCACCAGAGTCATTTCATGTGTGCTTTTTCTAAACCACCACCAGAGTCATTGCATGTATCTTCTTTTCCTAAACCAGCACTAGTGTCATTGCATGTGTGTTATTTTACTAAACCACATGGATCCACCAGAGTCATTGCAGGTGTGTTCCTTTCCTAAACCATGTGGATCTACCACAGTCATTGCATGTGTGTTCCTTTCCTAAATCACATGGATCCACCACCAGAGTGATTGCATGTGTGTTCCTTTCCTAAATCACATGGATCCACCACCAGAGTCATTTCATGTGTGCTTTTTCTAAACCACCACCAGAGTCATTGCATGTATCTTCTTTTCCTAAACTAGCACTAGTGTCATTGCATGTGTGTTATTTTCCTAAACCACATGGATCCACCAGAGTCATTGCAGGTGTGTTCCTTTCCTAAACCATGTGGATCTACCACAGTCATTGCATGTGTGTTCCTTTCCTAAATCACATGGATCCACCAGTGTCATTGCATGTGTGTTCCTTTCCAAAACCACATGGATCCACCAGTGTCATTGCATGTGTGTTCTTTTTCCTAAACCACTACTAGATTCATTGCCTGTGTGTTCTTTTCCTAAACCACATGGATCCACCAGAGTCATTTCATGCGTGTTCTTTTCCTAAACCAAATGGATCCACCAGTGTCATTTCGTGTGTGTTCCTTTCCTAAACCACATGGATCCACTAGTGTCATGGCATGTGTGTTCTTTCCCTGAACCACCAATAGAATCATTGCATGTGTGTTATTTTCCTAAACCACATGGATCCACCAGTGTCATTGCATGTGTCTAGTTTTCGTATACCAACACTAGAGTCATTGCATGTGTGTTTAGCATCCCATCTGTCTAACATCTGTAATGCCACATGGTCTAATAATAAAATGCTACTTCCTACATATAATTGTTGCATCATAATTATATCATGCTCATGTCATCATGCCACATTGCATTTGAGAATCATATAAAACCTTTTCATTTGGTTCTTATCTCATATGCATTATTAATTGTAGTTGCCTCTTGATACATTGTATTCGGTTCTTGATAAATGCTTGATGCCCAAGTTGAGTTGGGGTCATATCTTTTATTAACTCCACACCTTTCTTTGTCACCACCCTATATATCTACCATCCAAACTATATGTGGGCATTTGCACTTCTTTTGGCTCTTGTCTAGCTCACATATCTTTAAGATGGATCCACTCTACTTCCACATGCTCCCATATATGCATCATGTTGTTTTCACAATATTGATATGTGGAGCCTCGTGGCCACCTTTGCATGCCATGTGAGTAGAACTCCCTTTATTTAGCTCATATGGTTTTATCTAATATATGCTCATGTATGAGGCTATTTTGGCTACAAGTGGAACAAGTGGGAAAATACACACTATCTTGGTCTTTTGGCTTCATATGTGTGCATATGTCGAATATTCTCCTATGATTAGCAAGCTTCCTTCTATTGTGGAGCCACAATACAAAATCTTGAATGCATGTATGAATATATGTCCATGTGTGCAATAGTTGTTTTCACAACTAGAAGTTCTGGTCCTATATCACATGAGCATGGCCCATGCAAGCTTCCTCTCTCTCCTTTTTCTACCTCTTTGATTTTTGCTTTGGTTTTGGAAGAGTTTTGAGTAGTTTGTTTTCAAACTAATAAAATAAATAAAAGAGGAATACACCTACCCTATCTCTACATCATGTCATACTACATGCAATATTAGTCTCTAATCACATGTGATATCAATGCCACTAGTGACCTTTCTTCTATTCAAATTCAGTTGCACTTGTTTGCTTGTTCAAATTTTTGATCCAATCCTATATCTACACTTCATCTACCAAGTTTTCCTAGCTAATTTAGCTATCTGAATAAAGGCTCCATCTCTAATATTAATTTATTTTTGTCTCTTGACCTCTGCCTAAATCTTTGACACTGAATCCGTCTCAAGTTTTGTCTAAAGATAGTCTCATCTAGTCTAGTTTAGACTAGATAAAAACTCCAATCCCCTTCTTCTTTTCCAAAATCCTAATCACTGTACTTATGCACACACCTACACCCACACCACATGAGTTCTCTCTTTGTCTATTTCTTTTTTCCCTAAGCCTAAGCTAGCTAAGACCTAAGTCACCGTGTGCACCCCCGCTACAACTAGTTGATGCTTGTCTACCTAGAGCAACCCTCTGTGGAGCCTGCTGGTGCACTCGTTCGAGCCAACCTCCTTGCATCGCGCGGCTGCAGCCAGGCCCCAAGCTGAGGTGAAAACCAAGCCAGCTCCTGGTGATCTTCTCCCTGGCACCGTACACATGAGCTGGCCTTCCCACCCCGACAAGCACATGCGCCTACCGTGCACCCCTCCCTCCCCTTTTCCTGGCAAAAGCGAGCATGCCCCAACGGGAGCTCCTTCTCCCTTATCCCTGCACCCCAACGCACCCCTCTTGCTCTCCCTTCGACGGCTAGTATCGGAGATAGACGCCGAAGGACGCCGGAGAGTCCTCGTCGTCGCGGCGTCGGTGTGCCGCAGGCTCTCCCTCAGCCGCCACCGTCGCCTTCTCCCTCTCCTCCAGCCCCTCCCGGTGAGCATCGACTTCCTTCTCGGTGGTAAGCCCATCTCCTTCGTGTCTGCACGCCCTCCGGTCATTGCCGCCGCACACACGCAGTGTCAGCTTAGGCAACGCACCACGACCACGTCGGCGCCGCGCTGTACCGAGATGCGGGTCCTTGTTCAGTCACCGCCGGCCGCCGCCCCTCTTGCCCCTCGCCGTCGCCTCGCTCGACGCTCGCAACCCTGTCGCGTGCACACGCCGGACTGCACCAGTCACCGCGTACCGCGTCGCCGCAGCCGCGTGCATCTGGCAGGCAGCAGTAACAACAGCATAGCCACTTCCTACAGCCCTCTGGTCCTCACGTTTTTCCCGCCGATCTGCTACTCCTCCGGCGTTGAGCCCTTGTAAGAAGATGTAGAGGGTACAACCAGCATCATCCCGGTGAAAACCGATCTGGAATTCGAGCTCTGAGCCGCTCCCAGTGATCCGCTGAAGTTCGCCGAAATCCCTGTTAAACTGAATCGTTTTTTTTAGAAAATTCAGAGAAGCGTTTTCCAACTTTTTCTTGCTGTCAAAACCTTGCTGGAACATCATGTTCCCCTCCGAATTTTTGGATGTCGTAAACATGAAAGATGTAGATCTTGACTTTCTCTTCAAATTCCTTGTGTACAGAAAACCCTAATTCGTCTCAGATTTGTCTCCAGGATCAATCCAAAAACAGAGAAAACTAACAGCTCTTCAGTCTAGTTTTTCCCTGTTAGCAGATGGCCTCCAAAAAACACTCCAGAACTCATACTTCCGTTACATTTTTGAAAATCTTGTCAACACCAAGGTTCTAGAGCTCATCCCCCTCTACAACTATGCTCTTATCAAAAACTTCAAAATCCCAACAGATCTATCTTGGCAGTCAGTCAAAAACAGAATGTTTTAAACAAAACAATGCATTTTCTTTCAAACATGAAAACTTTGCCCACTTTTTAAGTTATGTTCTGTATTATTTTGGGAAAGACTCAAAACACCAAATTTGATTGTTTTAAAATTCTGAACATGAATATGACCTCTTTTGTTTTGGGCCATGTTGGAAAAAAATAAACATTTTCAGGATATTAAGAAAAGCTTAAACCATGCTTAAACTTCAACTCCATTTTGGTAAATCGAAATAAGACAAATAATATATGTTTTTGAATCAGAAAAATGTGAGGATTTAAAATATGCCATCCAAAATAATGTTTGACTAATTTAAATTTTCGAAATTCTTTAATTGCAATAAAAATGCCTTTTCTTAATTAATTAATAACTTTAATTCTACAACTCCAAATTTGACAAATAATATGTCCAAAATGATCAGCTCGACGAGCCCGTTCTGTTTATGCATTCCATGTTATGAATTGAAGCATGAATCATATAAATATTAAATAATCAGAACTGTTTATGGTAATAAAACTTGGCCAAATAATTAATAAAATGATTTATTCTTGTCCCCACACCTCACCCTTGCCAGGCTACATTATTGCCATGTAAATTGTGCATCATTCATCATGGCATGCTTGGTTGCTTGTCGCATTTTATTCATATGCTTGCGCACTTTATTTATATTGGCCCTTGTTTGTTTGGTTCTTTTAGTATAGACGCCGAGCAGGGGAATTATCAGGAATCCCAGGAGTACTACCCAGATCCATCTCTCGCTTCAACTGAGCAACCAGGCAAGCACTACCACATGATTGCATACATATAGTACCTATTGCTTCTATCTTATTCTTGCATCATGGAGTCGCGATTGCATTAAACTGAATCCCAAGTATTGCATGGCCTTTACTTTTAAACCCCACCGAAGCTTGTTCCTCCATCCTATGAACCATTACTACAGGAGTTGCTTGAGCCTTGCGAGTCATAGAATTGCATGTGTAGGGTTTGTGAGTGTCGGATGGATAACGAGGTACCTAAACAACTTAAATTGAGTAGTAATTGGATAACTAATGAAAGAGGCACCGGTGGGCAATATCTGTTATTTGGTTTTTCATGCTCACTTGTGTCGCGTAGGACCCCGAGTACTTGATACCTGTTCCTTGACTATTTGCACTATTCACATACGGGAGACTCTATGAATCCCCCTTTGCATGAGCTTGATTTGCATTTTATTTCTTGGGGCCACAAAGTAGTTTGGGGCTTTATTACTATCATGTACTTATACCATGCTCTACCGCTTTATTTACGATTGTGCGTGGAGCACCTGTACTATTTTGGATCGTTGAATGTTTTCGCGGTATCGAGAAGCCCAGTCACACTTTCGGGTTCCCAGTCGTTTACAGCCATTGACACAAACCTTGCGTCCCTCTCGGAGCCGGCCAACTTCGTTGCGGGTAGCTTAATGGGGTGCCCCCCTGAAATATTTTATGAATCCGGTGATTGCTTTGTCGTGAATTCCTCGTTGGGTTTTGATTTGGTTTTTCCGAGGTTGATCGAGTGTGTGTTGCTATTTGTGCACCCCTGCATGGTAAATCTTTCTGAAAGCTGTGTCCGCGGTTATGGACGACTTGGAGTACAGTTTCTTGATCATAGACAAGTATAACTAAAGTATCATCTTTAATTTGACTAAATATCTGACTAGTAATTAGTGCAATATTCATGGAATCACTAATAAAACTGCCAACGGATGGGTTGTTTGTTTGCTTTCTCGTCGGTAAGCGAGAAGGAGGATGGATCTGTTACTTTATACTGTTATAACTGTTGTTTCTAATTAACGGACATCCGCCTATCATTTGTTAGGCGGATGGTAGTGAGTATCTATAGACTTGTTAGTTATTATCTTTTGCTGCAATTGCTTCACCCCAGGTATATGTCCCCTTTAGAGGCATAAAGACTTGCTGAGTACCCCTAGGGTCTCACATGATAAATTGTTTGGTTCAGATGAACATGTGTATTTGCAAGATGGATACTGGGTGGAGGAGACAGATGATGTTGGAAACGATCACTCGGTGTAGAGATTCCGGGGATGGGGATCCGTGAGATCTGTGGGCGAGATGTGCTTACTTATGTGGCATCTTATGCCGATTTGCTTCTTATCCGTACTTGGATCTTGTTTCCCACTTCCGCTTGCTACTCTATTGATTGATGTATGAGGAGCTATCCTACACTATTATCTCTATCTAGGATATTTGGATCTTGCCGTATGGCATTGCAATATTTCTATTTCTTTTAGATGGTATGGCTCTGAGAACTATTGTAAGGTATCTTGCATACATACTCACTTGTGTATGTATTTGATCTCTTCGCCTGTTGCCTACGCCGCTCGCTCTTGTCCCGATGTTCTTGGAAGTGGTTAGGGTGCTCGACGGGCCTACACGTGGGTCGCCTTGGGCCCCCGCTGTAAAATTCCTTAACCACTTTTGGTTCATCCAGGCTTGAACTTAGAGCGTAGGGTCCGAGGTTGTTTAATGTGTTCCTTTCCTAAACCACATGGATCCACCAGAGTCATTGCAAGTGTGTTCTTTTCCAAATCCACATGGATCCACCAGAGTCATTGCATGTATGTTCCTTTCCTAAACCACATTAATCCACTAGAGTCATTGCATGTGTGTTATTTTCCTAAACCACCACCAGAGTCATTGCATGTGTGTTCAATTCCTAAACCACCA
Source organism: Avena eriantha (assembly GCA_910589775.1). Classification (NCBI taxonomy): domain Eukaryota; kingdom Viridiplantae; phylum Streptophyta; class Magnoliopsida; order Poales; family Poaceae; genus Avena; species Avena eriantha. The sequence continues at coordinate 216,592,075 of OU342741.1, forward strand.
CTAGAGTCATTGCATATGTGTTCCTTTCCTAAACCACATTGATCCACCAGAGTCAATACATGTGTGTTCTTTTCCTAAACCACCACCAGAGTCGTTGCATGTGTGTTCCTTTCATAAACCACATGGATCCACCAGATTCATTGCATGTGTGTTCCTTTCCTAAACCACATGGATCCACCAGAGTCATTGCATGTGTTTTCTTTTCCTACACCACCACTAGAGTCATTGCATGTGTTTTCTATTCCTAAACCATATGGATCCACCAGAGTCATTGTATGTGTGTTCTTTTCCTAAACCACCACTATAGTCATTGCATTTGTGTTCCTTTCATAAACCACATGGATCCACCACAGTCATTTCATGTGTGTTCTTTTCCTAAACCTTCACCAGAGTCATTGCATGTGTCTTTTTTGACTAAAGCAATGTCATTGCATGTGTGTTCTATTCCTAAACCACATGGATCAACCAGAGTCATTGCATGTGTGTTCCTTTCCTAAACCACATGGATCAACCAGAGTCATTGCATGTGTGTTCCTTTCCAAAACCACCACCATAGTCATTGCATGTGCGTTCTTTTCCTAAACCAGCACCAGACTCATGGCAAGTGTCTTCTTTTCCAAAACCACCACCAGAGTCATTACATGTCTATTCTTTTCCTAAACCACCACTAGAGTCATTGCATGTGTGTTCCGTTCCTAAACCACATGGATCCACCAGAGTCATTTCATTTGTGTTCTTTTCCTAAACCACCACTAGAGTCCTTGCATGTGTCTTCTTTTCCTAAACCACCACTGGTGTCATTGCATGTGTGTTCATTTCCTAAACCACATGGATGCACCACAGTCATTACATGTGTGTTCCTTTCCTAAACCACATGGATCCACCAGAATCATTGCATGTCTAGTCTAGTCACACTTTCGGGTTCCCAGCCGTTTACATCCATTGACACAAACCTTGGGTCCGTCTCGGAGCCGGCCAACTTCGTTGCGGGTAGGTTAATGGGGTGGCCCCCTGGAATATTTTATGAATCCTGTGATTGCTTTGTCGTGAATGCCTCGTTGGGTTTTGATTTTGTTTTTCCGAGGTTGATCGAGTGCGTGTTGCTATTTGTGCACCCCTGTAGGGTAAATCTTTCTAAAAGACGTGTCCGCGGTTATGGACGAGTTGGAGCATAGTTTCTCGATCATAGACAAGTATAACTAAAGTACCGTCTTTAATTTGACTAAATATCTGACTAGTAATTAGTGCAGTATTCATGGAATGACTAATAAAACTACCAACAGATGGGTTGTTCGTCCGCTTTCTCATTGGTAAGCGAGAAGGAGGATGGATCTGTTACTTTATACTGTTATAACTGTTGTTTCTAATTAACGGACATCTGCCTATCATTTGTTAGGCGGATGGTTAGCGAGTATCTATAGACTTGTTAGTTATTATCTTTTGCTGCAATTGCGTCACCCCAGGTATATGTTCCCTTTAGAGGCATAAATACTTGCTGAGTACCCCTAGGGTCTCACACGATAAATTGTTTCATTCAGCTAAACATGTGTATTCGCAAGATGGATACTGGGTGGAGGAGACAGATGATGTTGGCAACGATCACTCGGTGTAGAGATTCTAAGGATGGGGATCCGTGAGATCTGTGGTCGTGATGTGCTTATTTATGTGGCATCTTATGCCGGTTTGCTTCTTATCCATACTCGGATCTTGTTTCCCGCTTCCGCTTGCCACTCTGTTGATTGATGTATGAGGAGCTATCCTACACTATTATCTCTATCTAGGATATTTGGATCTTGCCGTATGGCGTTGCAATATTTCTATTTCTTTTAGACGGTATGTCTCTGAGAACTGTTGTAAGGTAGCTTGCATACATACTCACTTGTGTATGTATTTGATCTCTTCGCCTGTTGCCTACGCCGCTCGCTCTTGTCCCGATGTTCTTGGAAGTGGTTAGGGCGGTCGACGGGCCTAAACGTGGGTGGCCTTGGGCCCCCGCTGTAAAATTCCTTAGCCACTTTTGGTTCATCCAGGCTTGAACATAGAGCGTAGGGTCCAAGATTGTTACAATTGGTATTAGAGCCATTCCGCCTGTCAGGGTCTCAGCCAAAATGGTCGTTGTCGGTCTAGCAAATATTTTGGTAGCTATGCTAGGGAAATACAAAACGCGAGAGTAGGACTGCTTCCATTTTTATTCTTACCCACCCACCCACCCTTTTCGGCTAAGGAAGTGTAACATTTTCAATCCTCTTCTAAAAATTCAAACTAGGATTCACGTGTTCTGGGTTTCCGTAGTACCATAGAAAGTGTGTGTGTGTGTAATTCCTTGTCTATCTGTTGCATCCAACTTGTTATCGCTACCTTCCTTTTGGTTATCAACTGTTGGTACATTCCATACCGACAGGCTTTTGTAAACCGACACGATCTATCTGATTCGTTGTAAACCGATGCGATCTGTCTTACTCTTTGTTATCCGACGCTATCTTGTTTGGGGTATTTTTTTCCGTAGTTGCTAATCTTTAGGTTCATCTGAAGAAGGAAGGGAGTTGGAATATGTGTTTTACTTATTCATGTGTGGAGTAATGCTTTGAGTGCGGGATGGAGTCACGACCATACCACTACTTTTATCATTCACTCTTGTATATTGAATTGGTAGAGTTACTAATCTTGATTCGTTAAGTGGTTTTGCGCATATAGTGGTATTTTAATGCTGAGATTTCCGGAATTTTTTTCTTTGATAGCTTTGTGTACCACACTCCTTATTCAGTCGTGTGCGATATGCTTACTATCTTCTAGGCGCTTTGGACTTTGTTGATATTTTAATATCACCTCAGTAAATTGTATCCTTTAATCTTGCTTAATTCCATTTTGGTACTATTTTGGATTATTATTATTCTGCATTATGATACTGACTTGTGTTTTATATCAATCACGGGATGGCACCACCACGCCGCACTTAGGATGACATACCACCTGAACTGGGGGCTGCGTTGGCAAGTATTGCTAATGCCTTGGGAACAATGCAACATAACCAGCAACGCTTTGAAGAAAGTGTGAGGAGGAATGAGTTTGCCCTGCTACCTCCACCTCCCAAGCGAGGAGACATCAAGGGCTTTCTGAAGTTTAACCCGTGCCACTTTGAGGTGTCTGATCAGCCACTAGATGCTGATGATTGGCTTCGTGAGATGTCAAGGTTGCTGATGAATGCCGATGTTCTTGAACAAGAATGGGTAAAATGCGCCACTCACCTTCTGAAGGGAGACACAACTCTATGGTGGGAGAATTACTTGAAGGCAAACCACTCTGGTTTTCAGCCTACTTGGGAGCAGTTCCCTGGGCTTTCAAAGAGCAATACCTGTCAGAAATTGTCATGGAGAGAATGAAGGAGGTATTTCTCAACCTCAAGCAGGGCAATGACAATGTCAACACCTATATCAGAAACTTCATGAATCTTTCTCGGTATGGTGGCGATGAGATCTCTGATGACAAGAAGAAACAAAAGAGGTTCAGGCAAGGGATCAATGCATCTATCAAATATGCAATCACTCATGCAAGGCTGGGGTCTTTTCTGGAAACTCCAACATACAGCTCTACAGGAAGAAGCCAATAGGCAAGTGTTCGAGGAGTCCAAGAAACACAATCGTGACGCAGCAACCTCTTCAGCTATGATAGCTCCTTCTAAGCGCCGCGTGTGGGTTCCTAATACCGCACCGCCGCTCCCGGCTCCAGCAAGACCTCCAAGCTACACGGCAAGGCCACCAAACCCCTTCAACGCTGCTCCTAGGGGCTACAACCACAACTACCCTAGAGCGCCTGGTGGAGTCCCTGGCTACTCTGCTCCACGTCCACCTGGTTCTTGTTACACTTGTGGGAACACTGGGCATCAACACTGGAGTTGTCCCATGAACAACAAGGCTCTTCCTCCACCACCTCCAAGACCTGCAGCAAGTTCTTCTATGGTTCGTGCACCTCCACCTTGGGCTCTCAACACCAACACCAAGCCCGGGTCGACTGTTGCTCGTGCCAACTGTGTCAACGTCGCTCAAGCTGAACATGCACCTGGAGTTGTGATGGGTATGCTTCCCGTTAACTCAGCCCCTACACGAGTTTTGTTTGATTCTGGTGCATCGCACTCATTTGTCTCTCACAAGTTTGCAAATGAGCATGAGCTAGCTATAGACCCACTGGATAAAAAGTTAATGGTTCTTTCTCTCGGGGCAAGAATGCTATCTACCAAGATCAGTCATGGTAACCAAATTCAAATTGGTGGGTCTTCATTTCTGGCTTCCTTGATTGTTCTTGGTAGTTCAGATACTGATGTCATATTGGGCATGGATTGGTTGGCAGCAAATAAAGCTTTGATTGATTGTGCTGAACATTCGGTTTCTTTGAAAATTCCTGAAGGCCACATAGTCTATTCTCCAAAGCAAACTCCTTCTATTCAGCTCTACACTTTGGGTGTCCAAAACATTGATGTTATGGAAGCCTTACAAAATGTTCCTGTGGTCTGTGAGTTTCCAGATGTGTTTCCAGAAGAGTTACCAAGTGTGCCTCCTGACCGAGAGGTCGAGTTTGTGATTGAGCTTGAACCGGGTACCGCTCCTATATCCAAGCGGCCTTATAAAATGGGTCCTGCTGAGTTGGCTGAACTCAAACGCCAGCTTGATGAACAAGAGAAGTTGGGTTTCATTCAGCATAGCACTTCCTCTTGGGGCATCCCAACAATCTTTGTGAAGAAGCGAGACCGGACTGATCGACTTTGTGTTGACTACCCAGCTCTCAATGCAAAAACCATCAAGAATAAATATCCCCTCCCGCGGATTAATGATCTCTTCGATCAGCTAGCTGGAGCTGTGGTATTCCCTAATCTTGAATTGAGAAGTGGATATCATCAAATCAAGATTCGCAAGGAAGATGTTCCCAAAACAACTTTCACAATCCGTTATGGCCTGTATGAGTACACGATCATGTCTTTCAGTCTCACCAATGCACCTGCCACCTTCTCAAGGCTTATGAACCGGTTTTCATGGAGTATCTTGATAAGTTCGTCATGGTCTATCTGGATGACATTCTAGTCTGTTCTATGTCAAAGGAAGAACATGAATAACACCTTCGGTGTGTCCTAAACAAGCTTCGCGAGAACTGCCTGTATGCAAAGTTGTCCAAGTGTGAATTTTGGCTTCCCGAAGTCACCTATATTGGTCACGTCATCTCTGCCAAGGGCATTGCCGTCAACCCAGAAACTGCTCGGACAATTGTTGAGTGGCTTCCACCCAAAAATGTCAAAGAAGTCTAGAGTTTCCTTGGTTTGGCTAGATACTGCCGTCGCTTCGTTCAGAACTTCTCGAAGATTGCGAAGCCTCTTACCGATCTCCTCAAGAAAGGCAAGAAATACCTTTGGTCTCCTGCATGTCAAGCTAGCTTTGAAACACTCAAAGAGAAGCTCACTTCCACACCAGTCTTGATTACTCCAGATACATCAAAGCCTTTCCAGATATTCTGTGACGCCTCCTTGCAAGGATTGGGTGCGGTCCTCATGCAAGAAAAGCAAGTCGTTGCTTATGCTTCCGGTTAGTTGAAAACTCATGAGCTCAACTATCCAACACATGATCTTGAACTTGCAGTGGTTGTCTTCGCTCTAAAAGTATGGAGGCACTACTTGCTTGGAAACCGTTGTGAGATCTTTTCTGACCACAAAAGCCTGAAGTATATCTTCACTCAGCCGGACCTCAACCTTCGCCAAAGGAGATGGATTGAAACCATCAACGACTTCGATCTGACCATCAACTACACTCCTGGCAAGGCTAATGTCATGGCCGAAAAGCTTATGTCAACAACCTCATGGTGGAAGAACAACATCCTCTCTTGTGCGAGGAATTCCGCTAGCTCAACCTTGAAATTGTGGATCAAGGGTATCTTCTGAATCTTCTGGCAACCCCTCTCTTGGAAGAAAAGATTCGTCCTAGTTAGCGAGGTGATGCTTATACCAAAAACATCATCTCCAACATTCAGCTGCCGAAGTATGAGTCCTTCCACGTCGGTGACGAAGGAGCTCTATTCTTTGAACACCGGATGTTTGTTCTGAACTACCCGGGTTTGAGAGAGCAAGTTCTTGAGGAGGTGCATGATTCGGTTCTTTCTATCCATCCTGGCAGCACAAAGATGTACATGGACTTGAAAACACAATATTGGTGGCCGGGGTTGAAACAATGTTGTGCCAAGTATGTCTCGGAGTGTGATGTCTCCCGCAGAGTTAAAGCTGTCCATGAAAAATCTTCTGGTCTTCTTCAACCATTGAAGCCTCTGGAATGGAAATGGGAGAAAGTAGAGATGGACTTCTGTAAAACCCTCTAATCGGCCCTATGCAAGTTTTAGCCCTTTCTGCCAAACCCACATAGAAACGATTCAAGGATGCCCACCAAGCACTTTAGTGCGGGTGGAAAACGAAGTAATACCATTACGCAACAGTCCTCGATGGAACCCACAGAACATATATATATATATATATATATATATATATATATATATATACCACGACTTCAAGAGTCAAGAATACAGATATACAATACAAAGATCCAAATCACCTTGAAAACGATACAGTGTCCGAGTACGGACAAGATGCCAATGGGGCTAAGAGCCCTGAAGAATAACCAATGGTGTCCATAACCCTGCCCAGGCCAAGCCGGAAGGATAACCCTGCTAACGACATCGATCTCAAACCTGCTAAAACAAAAGGGGTGCCGACAAAGGGCAAAGGAAAAAGAGGAGCGTCAGTACTGAGGCCAGTACACGGCGAGGCTAGAATTCGGCGGCTCTCGCCTACATAGGTATGGTGGACTGAAGCGGCAGCGAAGCATGCACTAAACAACATATAGAGACTCGATTCATCTGTCGGCTATTAGAGATGGATAAGAGAGACCTATTCGGATCCAACCTGATACTAACACCAAACATACCCATCCTGGTATTTCCCCCTCGAGACCAAACAAGGAAGTCGGACCAAGGAACTCACACAGTTGGCCGTTTTACTCATTCCATTATAGTTGCAGCATTTACTAGTCACATATAGAGCATGAGTCATCCTGATAGCATAAGTAGTGGGCAGTTTTAATCACCATTCCGTTATAGTTGGAACATTTACTAGTCAGATATAATTGTCGTGAGGAATCCCAAAACCCAGCAATTGTTGGCACTTTTATCACATTCCATTGGAGTTGCAATACTCCACCAGTTGTTGGCATTTTTAATATCCATTCCGTTATAGTGAGGCTGATTACTAGTCACATATTAAGTCAAATTTATAACACTTCTTTAGTTATGCTTGTCTATGATCAAGATAATGTGCTCCAAGTCGTCCATAACCGCGGAAACGGCTTTCAGAAAGTTTTACCCTGCAGGGGTGCACAAATAGCAACACACGCACGATCAACCTCGGAAAAACCAACTCAAAACCTAACGAGGCTTTCACGACAAAGAAATCAGATGATTCATAAATATTTCAGGGGGCCACCCCATTAAGCTACCCACAACGAAGTTGGCCGGTTCCGAGACGGACCCAAGGTTTGCGCCAATGGCTATAAACGACTGGGAACCCGAAAGTGTGACTGGGCTTGTCGATACCGCGAAAACACTCCGCAATCCTAAATAGTACAGGTGCTCCACGCACAATCTAAAATAAAGCAGTAAACATGCATAAGTAAAAGATAGTAAATAAAACCCCAAACTAGTTTGTGGCCCCAAGAAATAGAAATGAATCAAGCTCTGGCTCAGGGGGGTCCATAAGGCCTCCCGGATGTGGATAGTGCGAAAAATCAAGGAACAGGTATCAAGTACTCGAGGTCCTACAAGACACAAGTGAGCATGGAAGAACCAAATAACATCTATTGCCCACCGATGCCTCTGCATTAGTTATATCTTGCATTTTAATAGTTGTATTTAAAGTCATGATCCTCTCCGCCAAAAACATCTGCCAGCATTCCATCAACTGTGGTACTCGACAACACAAGATGGCACCTGAGCAAGAAACTACGACTCGCAAGGCCAGCTATCTACCAAACAACAGGTATTAGGAGGTGTTCATGGCAATATAGAGGCTGCACAGGATATAACTGGTGCACAGAAACTAAAGCATCATGACAAGGATAGCAATAGATCAACAAGAGGAAATACAGACTATAAAAGCAATATAGGTAGAAGGGGGAGAGATGCTCTCCTAGGAAAAACACTGCAGAAGGTTCATATCCGGACAACTTGCCGATAGTCACATCAACTCTTCGGCCTAATCCGCAAAGAAGAAAACACTAGAAGAAACACCGGATGCAATATTTAATTCTACGGCAGAAGATCTGGCATGCTTATGATATGATGCATGGCATGGCAATGATGCGGGGCAATTAGGCAATATGAAGTGGAATCGGGGTCCCGACGATTAGTTAACAGGTTCAATTTATTTTTCTACCCCGCAGATTAATTGTTGAATTAACAAGGCGAACAGGGCATTGGTTCGCTACACCAACTTAAATGGAGTCCGGAATAAGAGAAAAGTATCCCGCATATGGACTCCATATTTAATTTAGGTGAATCGACTATTTAACCCAACCCACCAGATGACATGTATGCAAGCATGATGATTTAATGATGCGACAGGTGGTAATGTCATATTATAAAAAATAGGGGCTTAGGGTCACACATCTGGGTTCGGAAGATCTTGGGCTCTGGGAGGTTCGACAGGGTTGGACGAGATCGGGGGACGGAATCGGGATCGTTCTCGGACAATAGAAGGAGAGCTTGGCGTCCCGGGAAGAAGGACTTGGCGTTCTGGTGGCGATCTTGGTGGTCTTCGGATCCGGGTAGAAGAACTTGGTATTCCGAGAAGGAGAACTTGCTGTTCCAGTTTCGGGGGTCGTTGGCGAGCTGTCGGCGCCGGAAGGTCTTGGTTCGGCATCTGGGGTCTTGACGTCTGAGAAGAAGAGCTTCGGGGTGTTCTCTTCGAGGAGATCGTGACAGGTCTAGAGACATCGATCTAAGGTAGCCGGTCTTGACCGCGCCGAACTCGAACGTACTCATCTTCACGGTGGACAGCAGAGCACTAACGCGGCCATGGCCTGGGCGTGGTCGTGAGGGGAACCTACACGAAGGACGAACCGGCGTATTCCATCACGAGGGTCGGCGACCACCAGGTCTCGGGACACTGGTTCCATGGCATATCTTGCTCGGGGCGACGACGACGATGGGGTCCCGTGAGGAGGCGATGAGGGACCCACAGGCGAGGCGGTGGCGGTGGTTGGTGCTGCAAGCGAGGGGAGCGCCTGAGGCGGCGGGGCGGACGGGGTGAGGACGGCGGAGGAAGGTCGAGCTCGGACTCGGGGCGGCACGGCCGGGAGGTGCAGGGGTCGGAGCAGCGCCGGTGGGCCGGAGCTCGAGGCAGGAGGGAGCGCAGCAGCGGTGGAGATGGTTGGCGGGGCAGGGGCCCACGATGGCGCGGTGGCGGGCCCGGGCCGGCGGACCGGAGGCGATTCGCACGGTAGGAGGCGGCGAGGCGAGCCGATAGGGCGGCGGTGCGAGCGGGGCTCGGCTAGCGACGTGGGAGCGGGGTAGGTGGGCAGGACAATGGCGACGCGGGGTCGGGGAGAGGGGAGGAAAACACGGGGGGAGAGAGAGGGAGTGGTGGCGCCAGGAGGCGTGGGATTGGGGCAGGTGGGGAGCGGGGGATCCCGAGGTGGTGCGTGGCAGGTGGGGGTCGGCTGGCAGGTGGGGATGGGAGTGGCTGGCGGGATTAGGTGGTGTGGGGAGGCGTGCATGGTGTGGGGTGGTATGACGGCAGGTGGTGGGCAGGTATTGTGTGTGTGCGTGCTGTGTGCCCCTGTGGGTTGGCGGCTGGGACAGGGGATGAGGGATGGGCTAGGGGAAGTGGCCGGCTACGGTAGGTAGAATTAGGGTTGGGGTGGCCCGGCTAGCTGGGCCTCGGGCCTGGCCGCCTGGGTCGCCCCTAAAAAAACAAAACTTGTATTTAATGTTTTAAAAAGGCTTTTGTAAACCGTTTTTAGACAAAACAAAATAATCCGGAAGACCGGGGTTTTAATTTGAAATAAAGGCGGGGTATTTAGAAAACCAAAACTAGGCTTTTCGAAAATATTTTTAGGCAAAACCATGCATGATAATGACGACGATGCTCAAATGCAATGTGGCATGATGACATGAGCATGCGGTCATGATGATGCAATGCACAAAAAACACAGCGATTTTCTAGTAGTGGTTTTTGCAGGGCGCCACAATTCGACACCAATAACAAGGGATCTCGCCCTCGAGATCCGCCTCATGGTACCGGGAAGAAGGTCAGCGATCTGAATCTTCTCGCTTCGTGTAGATCGTCGCGACACCACTAACAAGAGGTTGTTGTCCGTGATCGTCGAGAGAACACTCCGGGAAACAAGGGCGAAGGTAGAGGTATCAACAAATAAAGCCACCTCTAGCTTCCGTGGACGGAGTAAAATTGCTGGATCCACCGATTCAATATGCAAAAGCGAATGATAAGAGTAGTTGGATGGTGATCAGTCCATCGCACACCCAAACCATTACTCTACACACGAATAGGAGAATTATGCAACCAACTCTCGGAATCAGACTGAAGATCTCGACAAGCGAGGTTCGGAACAAAGGAGGGATGTAGACTCTGCATCGGATCTGGTGTAGATGATGTCATCGCGTCGGAAAACACCGGAAGGCACAACAAGCAACAAAGAGAAGTCCAATAGATAAAGGATCACTCAGATAGCATGAAGTCCGGAGGTAGATACACCGTTGACAAAGGAGGAAGCGAAACCCTGAAGGTACGATGGAAACCCAACCTCGAGAAGTCCTGGACTCGAAGAAAAGATAAGAGAGTAGAATCAAAACACGCAGAGGTAAGAGGAGAACAGCAGAGGGGTAAGTAGTAAAATCAGACCTAATCAGATCTATCCAACCGATTTTTCAAACTAGTTTTGACACTCTACATCGGCCATGAGCTAGGTCATCTACAGGCTGGACAAGTGGGGTATCATAACTGCTGAGCTCTGATACCACTCTGTAACACCCTCGAATTGGCCCTATGCAAGTTTTAGCCCTTTCCACCAAACCCGCATAGAGCGATTCAAGGACGCCCACCAAGCACTTTCGTGCGGGTGGAAAACGAAGTAATACCATTACGCAATAGTCCTCGATGGAACCCACAGAACAGATATATATACAACACGACTCCAAGAGTCAAGAATACAGATATATAATACAAATATCCAAATCACCTTGAAAATGATACAGCGTCCGAGTACAGACAAGATGCAAATGGGGCTAAGAGCCCTGAAGAATAACCAATGGCGTCCATAACCCTGCCCAGGCCAAGCCGGAAGGATAACCCTGCTAACGACGACGATCTCAAACCTGCTAAAACAAAAGGGGTGTCAACAAAGGGCAAAGGAAAAAGAGGAGCGTCAGTATTGAGGCCAGTACACGGCGAGGCTAGAATTCGGCGGCTCTCGCCTGCATAGGTATGGTGGACTGAAGCGGCAGCGAAGCATGCACTAAACAACAAATAGAGACTCGATTCATCTGTCGGCTATTAGAGATGGATAAGAGAGACCTATTCAGATCCAACCTGATACTAACACCAAACATACCCATCCTGGTATTTCCCCCTCGAGACCAAACGAGTAAGTCAGACCAAGGAACTCACACAGTTGGCCGTTTTACTCATTCCATTATAGTTGCATCATTTACTAGTCAGATATATAGCATGAGTCATCCTGATAGCATAAGTAGTGGGCAGTTTTAATCACCATTCCGTTATAGTTGGAACATTTACTAGTCCGATATAATTGTCCCAAGGAATCCCAAAACCCAGCAATTGTTGGCACTTTTATCACATTCCATTGGAGTTGCAATACTTACTAGGCAGGTATAGCATGACACAGATCACCACAGATCCACCAGTTGTTGGCATTTTTAATATCCATTCCGTTATAGTGAGGCTGATTACTAGTCACATATTAAGTCAAATTTATAACACTGCTTTAGTTATGCTTGTCTATGATCGAGATAATGTGCTCCAAGTCGTCCATAACCGTAGACACGGCTTTCAGAAAGTTTTACCCTGCAGGGGTGCACAAATAGCAACACACACACGATCAACCTCGGAAAAACCAACTCAAAACCCAACGAGGCTTTCACGACAAAGCAATCACAGGATTCATAAATATTTCAGGGGGCACCCCATTAAGCTACCCGCAAGGAAGTTGGCCGGCTCCGAGATGGACCCAAGGTTTGCGCCAATGGCTGTAAACGACTGGGAACCCGAAAGTGTGACTGGGCTTGTCGATACCGCGAAAACACTCCACAATCCTAATTAGTACAGGTGCTCCACGCACAATCTTAAATAAAGCAGTAAACATGGCATCAGTACAGGATAGTAAATAAAACCCCAAACTAGTTTGTGGCCCCAAGAAATAGAAATGAATCAAGATCTGGCTCAGGGGGGTCCATAAGTCCTCCCGGATGTGGATAGTGCGAAAAATCAAGGAACAGGTATCAAGTACTCGGGATCCTACGGGACACAAGTGAGCATGGAAGAACAAAATAACATCTATTTCCCACTGATGCCTCTGCATTAGTTATATATAGCATTTGAATAGTTGTATTTAAAGTCATGATCCTTTCCGCCATAAACATCTGCCAGCATTCCATCAACTGTGGTACTCGACAACACAAGATCGCACCTGAGCAAGCAACTACGACTCGCAAGGCCAACTATCTACCAAACAACAGGTATTAGGAGGTGTCCATGGCAATATAGAGGCTGCACGGGATATAACTGGTGCACAGAAACTAAAGCATCGCGACACGGATAGCAATAGATCAACATGAGGAAATAAAGACTATAAAATAAAAATAGGTAGAAGGGGGAGAGATGCTCGCTTGGGAAAAACACTGCCGAAGGTTCATATCCGGAGAACTTGCCGATACTCGCATCAACTCTTCGGCCTAATCCGCGAAGAAGCAAACACTAGAAGAAACACCGGATGCAATATTTAATACTATGGCAGAAGATCTGGCATGCTTATGATATGATGCATGGCATGGAAACGATGCGGGGCAATTGGGCAATATGAAGTGGAATCGGGGTCCCGACGATTAATTAACAGGTTCAATTTATTTATCTTCCCCGCATATTAAATGTTGAATAAACAAGGCGAACAGGGCATTGGTTCGCCACCAACTTAAATGGAGTCCGGAATAAGACAAAAGTATCCCGCATATGGACTCCATATTTAATTTAGGTGAATCGACTATTTAACCCAACCCACCAGATGACATGTATGCAAGCATGATGATTTAATGATGCGACAGGTGGTAATGTCATATTATAAAAAATAGGGGCTTAGGGTCACACATCTGGGTTCGGAAGATCTTGGGCTCCGGGGGGTTCGACAGGGTTGGACGAGATCGAGGGATGCAATCGGGATCATTCTCGGACAACGGAAGGAGAGCTTGGCGTCCTGGGAAGAAGGACTTGGCGTTCCGGTGGCGATCTTGGCGGTCTTCGGATCAGGGTAGAAGAACTTGGCGTTCCGAGAAGGAGAACTTGCCATTCCGGTTTCGAGGGTCAGTGGCGAGCTTTTTCAGCGCCGGAAGGTCTTGGTTCGGCATCCGGGGTCTTGACGTCCGAGAAGAAGAGCTTCGGGGCGTTCTCTTCGAGGAGATCGTGACAGGTCTGGAGACATCCATCTAAGGTAGCCGGTCTTGAACGCGCCGAATTTGAACGTACTCATCTTCACGGTGGATAGCAGAGCACTAACGCGGCCACGGCCTGGGCGTGGTCGTTAGGGGAACCTACATGAAGGAGGAACCGGTGTCTTCCATCACGAGGGTCGACGACCAGCAGGTCTTGGGACACTGGTTCCGTGGTAGATGTTGCTCGGGGCGACGACGACGATGGGGTCCCGCGAGGAGGCGATGAGGGACCCACAGGCGAGGGGAGCGCCCAAGGCGGCAGGGCGGACGGGGTGATGACAGCGGAGGAGGGTCGAGCTCGGGCTCAGGGCGGCACGACTGAGAGGTGCAGGGGTTGGAGCGGCGCCGGCGGGCCGGAGCTTGAGGCGGGAGGGAGAGCAGCGGCGGCGGAGATGGTTGGCAAGGAAGGGGCCCGCGGCGGCACGGTGGCGGCCCCGGGTCGGCGGACCGGAGGCGATTCACGCGGAAGGAGGCGGCGAGGCGAGCCGATAGGGCGGCAGTGCGAGCGGGGCTCGGCTAGCAACGTGGGAGCAGGGTAGGTGGGCAGGACGATGGCGACGCGGGGTCGGGGAGAGGGGATGAAAACATGGGTGGAGAGAGAGGGAGTGGTGGCGCCAGGAGGCGTGGGATTGGGGCAGGTGGGGAGCGGGGGATCCCGAGGTGGTGCGTGGCAGGTGGGGGTCGGCCGGCAGGTGGGGATGGGAGTGGCTGGCGGGATTAGGTGGTGTGGGATGGCGTGCAGGGTGTGGGGTGGGATTGCGGCAAGTGGTGGGCGGGTACTATGTGTGTGCGTGCTGTGTGCCCCTGTGGGTTGGCGGCGGGGACACGACATGAGGGATGGGGTAGGGGAAGTGGCCGGCTGCGGTAGGTAGAATTAGGGTTGGGGTGGCCCGGCTAGGTTTCCCCCTAAAAAAACAAAACTTGTATTTTATGTTTTAAAAAGGCTTTTGTAAACCGTTTTTAGACAAAACAAAATAATCCGGAAGAGCGGAATTTTAATTTGAAATAAAGGCGAGGTATTTAGAAAACCAAAACTAGCCTTTTCGAAAATAGTTTTAGGCAAAACCATGCATGATGATGATGACGATGCTCAAATGCAATGTGGCATGATGACATGAGCCTGCGGTCATGATGATGCAATGCACAAAAAACACAGTGATTTTCTAGTAGTGGTTTTTGCAGGGCGCCACAACTTCATAACTGGGTTTCCAAGGTCGCAGAAAGGCAACAATGCAATCTTTGTTGTCATCGACAGGCTTTCTAAAGTGGCTCACTTCTTTCCCGTCAAGGAAACAATTTCTGCAATTCAGTTGGCTGAGCTCTATATCAACATAATTGTCTCTCTATATGGGGTTCCTCTTGAGATCAGCTCAGACCGTGGAAGCATCTTCACTTCCAAGTTCTGGGGACGTTTCCAAAATACTTTGGGAACAAAGTTGAACTTCAACACAACTTACCACCCTCAGTCACAAGGGCAAGTTGAAAGGATCAATCAGATTCTGGAAGATATGCTCCGTGCTTGCGTCATCTCTTTCGGCATGAAGTGGGAAGAATGCCTTCCTTATGCTGAGTTCTCTTACAACAATAGCTTCCAGAAGAGTCTAAAGATCGCACCATTTGAGGTTCTCTATGGCCGCAAATGCAGAACTCCGATTGGTTGGTCGGGCACAGGTGAAAGAACATTATTTGGCCCTGACATTGTAACTCAAGCACAGGAGAAGGTTCACGTCATTCTCGAAAACCTAAAGGTTGCTCAAAGTCGCCAGAAGAGCAACTACGACAGAAAGCACACGGACATGGAGTATGTCCCTGGTGATCTCGTTTACCTTCGTGTCACTCCCATGAGAGGCACGCACCGGTTTGGTATCAAAGGGAAGCTGGCTCCTAGATACATCGGTCCATTCAAAGTTCGTGGAAGAAGAGGAGAAGTCGCTTATGCTCTTGATCTCCCAAAAAAACTAAAGGTCCATGATGTTTTCCATATCTCTCAACTCAAGAAGTGCTTCAAGGATCCTGGCAGGACCGTGCACCATGAGCTTATCAATCTCCAAGAAGACCTGTCTTATCAAGAACACCCCACAAAAATCCTACAAGTTGCAGAAAGAAAGACTCGCAACAAGTCTATCAAGTTCTGCAAGGTGCAGTGGTCGCACCATTCCATTGATGAAGCCACTTGGGAACGCGAGGATGAGCTCCATGCCAAGTATTCTATCCTCTTCGTGTCTTCTTCTTCTTCCTAGAATCTCGGGGTGAGATTCCAGTTTAGTGGGGGAGAGTTGTAGCATCCCATCTATCTAACATCTGTAATGCTACATGGTCTAATAATAAAATGCTACTTCCTACATATAATTGTTGCATCATAATTATATCATGCTCATGTCATCATGCCACCGTGCATTTGAGCATCATATAAAACCCTTTTCTTTTGGATCTTGTCTCATATGCATTATTAATTGTAGTTGCCTCTTGATACATTGTATTCGGTTCTTGATAAATGCTTGATGCCCAAGTTGAGTTGGGGGCATATCTTTTATTAACTCCACCACCTTTCTATGTCACCACCCTAGAATTCCACCATCCAAACTATATGTGGGAATTTGCACTTCTTTTGGCTCTTGTCTAGCATATATTTAAGATGGATCCGCTCTACTTCCACATGCTCCCATATATGCATCATGTTGTTTTCACAATATTGATATGTGGAGCCTCATGGCCACCTTTGCATGCCATGTGAGTAGAACTTCCTTTAGTTAGCTCATATGGTTTTATCTAATATATGCTCATGTATGAGGATATTTTGGCTACAAGTGGAACAAGTGGGAAAATACCCACTATCTTGGTATTTTGGCTTCATATGTGTGCATATGTCGAATATTCTCCTATGATTAGCAAGCTTCCTTCTATTGTGGAGCCACAATACAAAATCTTGAATGCATGTATGAATATATGTCCATGTGTGCAATAGTTGTTTTCACAACTAGAAGTTCTGGTCCTATATCACATGAGCATGGCCCATGCAAGCTTCCTCTCTCTCCTTTTTCTACCTCTTTGATTTTTGCTTTGGTTTTGGAAGAGTTTTGAGTAGTTTGTTTTCAAACTAATAAAATAAATAAAAGAGGAATACACCTACCCTATCTCTACATCATGTCATACTACATGCAATATTAGTCTCTAATCACATGTGATATCAATGCCACTAGTGACCTTTCTTCTATTCAAATTCAGTTGCACTTGTTTGCTTGTTCAAATTTTTGATCCAATCCTATATCTACACTTCATCTACCAAGTTTTCCTAGCTAATTTAGCTATCTGAATAAAGGCTCCATCTCTAATATTAATTTATTTTTGTCTCTTGACCTCTGCCTAAATCTTTGACACTGAATCCGTCTCAAGTTTTGTCTAAAGATAGTCTCATCTAGTCTAGTTTAGACTAGATAAAAACTCCAATCCCCTTCTTCTTTTCCAAAATCCTAATCACTGTACTTATGCACACACCTACACCCATACCACATGAGTTCTCTCTTTGTCTATTTCTTTTTTCCCTAAGCCTAAGCTAGCTAAGACCTAAGTCACCGTGTGCACCCCCGCTACAACTAGTTGATGCTTGTCTACCTAGAGCAACCCTCTGTGGAGCCTGCTGGTGCACTCGTTCGAGCCAACCTCCTTGCATCGCGCGGCTGCAGCCAGGCCCCAAGCTGAGGTGAAAACCAAGCCAGCTCCTGGTGATCTTCTCCCTGGCACCGTACACATGAGTTGGCCTTCCCACCCCGACAAGCACATGCGCCTACCGTGCACCCCTCCCTCCCCTTTTCCTGGCAAAAACGAGCACGCCCCAACGGGAGCTCCTTCTCCCTTATCCCTGCGCCCCAACGCACCCCTTTTTCTCTCCCTTCGACGGCTAGTATCGGAGATAGACACCGAAGGACGCCGAAGAGGCCTCGCCGTCGCGGCGTCGGTGAGCCCCAGGATCTCCCTCAGCCGCTACCGTCGCCTTCTCCCTCTCCTCCAGCCCCTCCCGGTGAGCATCGACTTCCTTCTCGGTGGTAAGCCCATCTCCTTTGTGTCTGCACGCCCTCCGGTCATTATTGCCATGCAACATTATTGTCATCCTTGCCATGCTACATTATTGTCCCCACACCTCACCCTTGCCATGTAAATTGTGCATCATTCATCATGGCATGCTTGGTTGCTTGTCGCATTTTATTCATATGCTTGCGCACTTTATTTATATTGGCCCTTGTTTGTTTGGTTCTTTTCGAATAGACGCCGAGCAGGGGAATTATCAGGAATCCCAGGAGTACTACCCAGATCCATCTCTCGCTTCAACTGAGCAACCAGGCAAGCACTACCACATGATTGCATACATATAGTACCTATTGCTTCTATCTTATTCTTGCATCATGGAGTCGCGATTGCATTAAACTGAATCCCATGTATTGCATGGCCTTTACTTTTAAACCCCACCGAAGCTTGTTCCTCCATCCTATGAACCATTACTACAGGAGTTGCTTGAGCCTTGCGAGTCGTAGAATTGCATGTGTAGGGTTTGTGAGTGTCGGATGGATAACGAGGTACCTAAACAACTTAAATTGAGTAGTAATTGGATAACTAATGAAAGAGGCACCGGTGGGCAATATCTGTTATTTGGTTTTTCATGCTCACTTGTGTCGCGTAGGACCCCGAGTACTTGATACATGTTCCTTGACTATTTGCACTATTCACATACGGGAGACTCTATGAATCCCCCTTTGCATGAGCTTGATTTGCATTTTATTTCTTGGGGCCACAAAGTAGTTTGGGGCTTTATTACTATCATGTACTTATGCCATGCTCTACCGCTTTATTTACGATTGTGCGTGGAGCACCTGTACTATTTTGGATCGTTGAATGTTTTCGCGGTATCGAGAAGCCCAGTCACACTTTCGGGTTCCCAGTCGTTTACAGCCATTGACACAAACCTTGGGTCCGTCTCGGAGCCGGCCAACTTCGTTGCGGGTAGCTTAATGGGGTGCCCCCCTGAAATATTTTATGAATCCTGTGATTGCTTTGTCGTGAATGCCTCGTTGGGTTTTGATTTGGTTTTTCCGAGGTTGATCGAGTGTGTGTTGCTATTTGTCCACCCCTGCATGGTAAATCTTTCTGAAAGCCGTGTCCGTGGTTATGGACGACTTGGAGTACAGTTTCTTGATCATAGACAAGTATAACTAAAGTATCATCTTTAATTTGACTAAATATCTGACTAGTAATTAGTGCAATATTCATGGAATCACTAATAAAACTGCCAACGGATGGGTTGTTCGTTTGCTTTCTCGTCGGTAAGCGAGAAGGAGGATGGATCTGTTACTTTATACTGTTATAACTGTTGTTTCTAATTAACGGACATCCGCCTATCATTTGTTAGGCGGATGGTAGTGAGTATCTATAGACTTGTTAGTTATTATCTTTTGCTGCAATTGCTTCACCCCAGGTATATGTCCCCTTTAGAGGCATAAAGACTTGCTGAGTACCCCTAGGGTCTCACATGATAAATTGTTTGATTCAGATGAACATGTGTATTTGCAAGATGGATACTGGGTGGAGGAGACAGATGATGTTGGAAACGATCACTCGGTGTAGAGATTCCGGGGATGGGGATCCGTGAGATCTGTGGGCGAGATGTGCTTACTTATGTGGCATCTTATGCCGATTTGCTTCTTATCCGTACTCGGATCTTGTTTCCCACTTCCGCTTGCTACTCTATTGATTGATGTATGAGGAGCAATCCTACACTATTATCTCTATCTAGGATATTTGGATCTTGCCGTATGGCATTGCAATATTTCTATTTCTTTTAGATGGTATGGCTCTGAGAACAATTGTAAGGTATCTTGCATACATACTCACTTGTGTATGTATTTGATCTCTTCGCCTGTTGCCTACGCCGCTCGCTCTTGTCCCGATGTTCTTGGAAGTGGTTAGGGTGCTCGACGGGCCTACACGTGGGTCGCCTTGGGCCCCCGCTGTAAAATTCCTTAACCACTTTTGGTTCATCCAGGCTTGAACTTAGAGCGTAGGGTCCGAGGTTGTTTAATGTGTTCCTTTCCTAAACCACATGGATCCACCAGAGTCATTGCAAGTGTGTTCTTATCCAAATCCACATGGATCCACCAAAGTCATTGCATGTATGTTCCTTTCCTAAACCACATTAATCCACTAGAGTCATTGCATGTGTGTTATTTTCCTAAACCACCACCAGAGTCATTGCATGTGTGTTCAATTCCTAAACCACCACTAGAGTCATTGCATATGTGTTCCTTTCCTAAACCACATTGATCCACCAGAGTCAATACATGTGTGTTCTTTTCCTAAACCACCACCAGAGTCGTTGCATGTGTGTTCCTTTCATAAACCACATGGATCCACCAGATTCATTGCATGTGTGTTCCTTTCCTAAACCACATGGATCCACCAGAGTCATTGCATGTGTTTTCTTTTCCTACACCACCACTAGAGTCATTGCATGTGTCTTCTATTCCTAAACCATATGGATCCACCAGAGTCATTGTATGTGTGTTCTTTTCCTAAACCACCACTATAGTCATTGCATTTGTGTTCCTTTCATAAACCACATGGATCCACCACAGTCATTTCATGTGTGTTCTTTTCCTAAACCTTCACCAGAGTCATTGCATGTGTCTTTTTTGACTAAACCAATGTCATTGCCTGTGTGTTCTATTCCTAAACCACATGGATCAACCAGAGTCATTGCATGTGTGTTCCTTTCCTAAACCACATGGATCAACCAGAGTCATTGCATGTGTGTTCCTTTCCAAAACCACCACCATAGTCATTGCATGTGCGTTCTTTTCCTAAACCAGCACCAGACTCATGGCAAGTGTCTTCTTTTCCAAAACCACCACCAGAGTCATTACATGTATATTCTTTTCCTAAATCACCACTAGAGTCATTGCATGTGTGTTCCGTTCCTAAACCACATGGATCCACCAGAGTCATTTCATTTGTGTTCTTTTCCTAAACCACCACTAGAGTCATTGCATGTGTCTTCTTTTCCTAAACCACCACTGGTGTCATTGCATGTGTGTTCATTTCCTAAACCACATGGATGCACCACAGTCATTACATGTGTGTTCCTTTCCTAAACCACATGGATCCACCAGAATCATTGCATGTGTGTTCCTTTCCTAAACCACCACTAGAGTCATTGCAAGTGTGTTCCGTTCCTAAACCACATGGATCCACCACAGTAATTGCAAGTGTGTTGTTTTCCTAAACCACATGGATCCACGAGAGTCATTGCATGTGTGTTCCTTTCCTAAACCACATTGATCCACCTGAGTGATTGCATGTGTGTTATTTTCATAAATCACCACCAGAGTTATTGCATGTGCGTTATTTTCCTAAACCACCACTAGAGTCATTGCATGTGTGTTCCTTTCCTAAACAACATTGATCCACCAGAGTGATCACATGTGTGTTCTTTTCCTAAACCTCCACCAGAGTCATTGTATGTGTGTTCCTTTCATAAACCACATGGATCAACCAGAGTCATTGCATATGTGTTCCTTTTGTAAACCAGCACCAGAGTCATTGCATGTGTCTTCTTTTCCTAAACCACAAGTATCCACCAGACTCATTGCATGTGTGTAATTTTCCTAAACCAAATGGATCCACTAGAGTCATTGCATGTGTGTTCCTTTCATAAATCACATCTGGAGTCATTGTATGTGCCTTCCTTTCCTAAACCACCACTAGGGGCATCGCACGTGTGTTCTTTTCCTAAACCACATGGATCCACCAGTTTCATTGCATGTGTGTTCATTTCCTAAACCACATGGATCCACCAGTGTCATTGCATGTGTCTTCTTTTTGTTAACCAACACTAGAGTCATTGCATGTGTGTTCCTTTTCTAAACCACATGGATCCACCAGAGTCATTGCAAGTGTGTTCTTTTCCAAATCCACATGGATCCACTAGAGTGATTGCATGTGTGTTCCTTCCCTAAACCACATTAATCCACTAGAGTCGTTGCATGTGCGTTATTTTCCTAAACCACCACCAGAGTCATTGCATGTGTGTTCAATTCCTAAACCACCACTAGAGTCATTGCATATGTGTTCCTTTCCTAAATCACATTTATCCACCAGAGTCGATACATGTGTGTTCTTTTCCTAAAGCACCACCAGAATAATTGCATGTGTGTTACTTTCATAAACCACATGGATCGACCAAATTCATTGCATGTCTGTTCCTTTCCTAAACCACATGGATCCACCACAGTCATTGCATGTGTTTTCTTTTCCTAAACCACCACTAGAGTCATTCCATGTGTCTTCTATTCCTAAACCACATGGATCCACCAGAGTCATTACATGTGTGTTCTTTTCCTAAACCACCACTAGAGTCATTGCATGTGTGTTTCTTTCATAAACCACATGGATCCACCACAGTCATTTCATTTGTGTTATTTTCCGAAACCCTCACCAGAGTCATTGCATGTGTCTTTTTTCCTAAACCACCACTAGAGTCATTGCATCTGTATTCCTTTCCTAAACCAAATCGATCCACCAGTGCCATTGCATGTGTGTTCTATTCCTAAACCACATGGATCCACCAGAGTCGTTGCATGTGTGTTCCTTTCCTAAACCACATGGATCAACTAGAGTCATTGCATGTCTGTTCCTTTCCTAAACCACCACCATAGTCATTGCATGTGCTTTCCTTTCCTAAACCAGCACCAGACTCATTGCATGTGTCTTCTTTTCCAAAACCACCACCAGAGTCTTTACATGTGTGTTCTTTTCCTAAACCACCACTAGAGTCATTGCATGGGTGTTCCGTTCCTAAACCACATGCATCCAAGAGAGTCATTTCATTTGTGTTCTTTTCCTTAACTACCGCCAGAGTCATTATATGTGTCTTCTATTCCTAAACCACCACTAGTGTCATTGCATGTGTGTTCATTTCCTAAACCACATGGATGCACCAGAGTCATTGCATGTGTGTTCCTTTACTAAACCACATGGATCCACCAGAGTCATTGCATGTGTGTTCCTTTCCTAAACCACCACTAGAGTCATTGCAAGTGTGTTATGTTCCTAAACCACATGGATCCACCAGACTCATTGCATGTCTGTTCCTTTCCTAAACCACATTGATCCACTTGAATCATTGCATGTGTGCTATTTTCCTAAATCACCACCAGAGACATTGCATGTGCGTTATTTTCCTAAACCACCACTAGAGTCATTGCATGTGTGCTCCTTTCCTAAAGCACATTGATCCACTAGAGTGATTGCATGTGTGTTATTTTCCTAAACCACCACCGGAGTCATTGTATGTGTGTTCCTTTCATAAACCACATGGATCAACCAGAGTCATTGCATATGTGTTCCTTTCGTAAACCACCACCAGAGACATTGCATGTGCCTTCTTTTCCTAAACCACATGTATCCACCAGACTCATTGCATGTGTGGTCTTTTTCTAAACCACCACCAGAGTCATTGCATGTGTCCTCTTTTCCTAAACCACCACCAGAGTCATTGCATGTGTGTTCTTTTCGTAAACCACCACTAGACTCATTGCATGAGTGTTCCTTTCCTAAACCACATGGATCCACTAGAGTCATTGCATGTGTGTTCCTTGCTTGAACCACCACCAAAGTCATTGCATGTGTGTTCTTTTCCTAAACCACAACATGGATCCACCAGAGTCATTGCATGTGTGTTCCTTTCCTAAACCACATGGATCCACCAGAGTCAGTCCAAGTGTGTTGTTTTCCTAAACCACATGGATCCACCAGAGTCATTGCACGTGTGTTCCTTTCCTAAATCAAATTGATCCACTAGAGTCACTAGATGTGTGTTCTTTTCCTAAATCACCACTAGAGTCATTGCATGTGTGTTCTTTTCCTAAACCACCACTAGAATTATTGCATGTGTGTTCCTTTCCTAAACCACATTGATCCATCATAGTAAATGCATCTGTGTTCTTTTCATAAACCACCACTAGAGTCATTGCATGTGTGTTCCTTTCATAAACAACATGGATCTACCAGAGTCCTTGCATGTGTGTTCCTTTCCTAAACCACATGGATCCACCAGAGTCATTGCATGTGTGTTCTTTTCCTAAACCATCACTAGAGTCAATGCATGTCTCTTCTTTACCTAAACCACATGCATCAACCAAAGTCATTGCATGTATGTTCTTTTCCTAAACCACCACTACAGTCATTGCATGTGTGTGATGTCTAGGCACTTCTATTCTTGTAGAAAGTTGATGGGCCTCCAAGTGTAGAGGATTGTAGAATAGAAGCAAGTTTTCCCTTAAGTGGATTACCCAAGGTATCCCTCTCAAGCAACCGTGTAATCAAGATACAAGAAGTCTCTTGTGTCCACAACACACCCAATGCACTTGTCAGGTGTATAGGTGCACTAGTTCGGCGAAGAGATAGTGAAGTACAAGTGGTATAGATAATTATAAGTGGTAATGGTGCCAGAAAATAGCTTGATGGCATGGAAGAGACTAAAAGCAAACTGAAATAAAGATGGAATCAAGCAGACATGTAACAGATCTAATTGCAAACGGTGTTTCAATGCTTAGAAACAAGGCCTAGGAATCATACTTCCACTAGTGAACACTCTCATATAAATATCTTATCTTCATGATACTACTATTAACTACTCTTCGGTTGGACACTCAAATCCATGGTAGGGCCATAACAGCACACCTCAAAGTAAGCCTTTCCCATCTAGATAACCCCACACTATCACCTTGAGCTCTAGATGGTTCCAACAAACACCACATTCCATAGAAACATCCAACTCCAAATATAACTCATAACAAGTATTTATAATCTCTAGCCTAAGTGCCACCATGGTGTGCATGCTGTCACTTTCACACACATGGGGAGAGCAGAGATCTATTAAAGCACGTGAGTAGCAAGGTAGATCTACTTGATTACAAAGCTCATAATCACAATATGATCATGCATAGCGAGAGAGATGAACACATAGCTACCGGTAGAACCCTTAGCCTCGAGAGAGAACTACTCCCTCTTCATCATGGGAATCAGCAACGACGATGGAGATGGCGGTGGAGATTGATGGAGATGGCTCCGGGGGCACTTTCCCGTCCCGGCAGGGTGCAGAATAGAGACTTTCTGTCCCTCGAATCTCCCCTTCGGTGGCGGCGACACTGCGGAACTTTTCATGGGTGGAGGCTTGACGATTTAGGGTTTTTGCATCGGCATGCTTCTTATAAGCGAAGAGGCAAGGTCGGTGGGTGGCCAAGGGGCCGACACCACCTAGTGGCGTGGACAGGGCTAGCACGCGCCACTATATGGTGTGCCCACCCTGGTGCCTTAATCTGTCTTTGCTTCGTATTTCCGTGTTGCTCCGGGAAAAATAGGCATATTGGCTTTTGTCCCGTCCAATTCCGAGAATATAGATTTTCTGTCTTTTCTAGAACCAAAAACAGAAGAAAACATGCAACTGGCACTGTGGCATATTGTTAATAGGTTAGTCCTAGAAAGTGTATAAAAATACTCCAAAGTGTGTACAAAACATAAGAAAGTAGATATAAAACATGCATGGAAAATCAAAAATTATAGATACATTAGCAACGTATCAACATCCCCAAGCTTAACTCCTACTCGTCCTCGAGTAGGTAAGTGATAAAAAGAAAGAAATTTTTTTGAGGTGACATGCACCATCATAAACTTGATCAAAGTATTTGTAAAAGATTGATAGCTGGGATCATAGTACTTCAACATAGCATGATAGATAAGTTCTAACATTAAAGACATAGCAACTATGTTGCAACATGAAAAGGCACAAACAAAATATTCATGAATAACAATGGTTTGCAAGACGTTTGTTTGTTTCACATAAATAAAACATAGCATAGGGGCATTCAGCTTGTCCCTCGTAGAGTAGCAAACATAAATGCATAGGACACCTTCAAAGTTCATAGGGGTGACTAGATACAAATAGTTTAAGAACAAGCAATATCAAGTTATGCATCAATCAACAAGTCTTGGGACAATGCACATGGAACTAAGAATGTCTACTATGCTCTCAAAGTAGGTGCATAAAGATAGAAGGTGGAGACTCAACATAAAAGTAAAAGAAGGGCCTTCATAGAAGGAAGTAGAGATTCAAGTTTCATAAAGAGCTTCCAAAAATTATGGTACTTGTTAACTTTTAGCTCTCATTGCCCCTATCATAAGCATGTTTTAAGTGATTACGGTTAAAGTGACACAACTAAGAGGATATGCTTGACAAGTTATAAGCCAAAACTCATGCCCCTTACTTACGAAGACCGAACCTCATGCTACTCAACTTCAGTCACAAGTAAGCTCTTGTCATTGTAAGTACATATGTATCATAAAGAAGCGCCAACGAGGTACCCCTTGCACATGATACATAGTTATCCCATAATAAAAATGACAAGGCAAGTAGACAATGAGCATCTCAGCGATGTTTTTATTTGCTATTTGCATAGGTTTTATTAAGGATGCTTCATAGAGTGCTCATTATGGTTAGGATGCAAGTTTCCACCATGGTCAGGCATGGCTTACGCTACCGGCCCAGGCGTTTCTCTAACACACATACAAACTCCGTTATCTTACAAGTTCCACTTTTATTTCACACCGCCGGGATCCATATGCAAAAAAACATGATATCAACGGGGTACAATGTACAAGTGCAATGTTAAAAGAATTCCCCATGATACATGGTTATGCTAATTTCAACTTATAAAGCGCAAACATATATGCAACAAAGATGGACGCAATGGTTCAAGTTTATTAAGTGTAGGAAAGTAAAGTGTGCCATCAAGTTCGTGAGAGCTTTAATCACTAATTTTCACATAACAAGTTTAATTAGGAAGGTAGATAAAAACATGAATATACTTGGAATAGAAAATGCTAATAGGTAGGTATGGTGGACTCTTTGGAATAACTTGGTTTTAGGAGTTGGATGCATGAGTGGAAACTCATACTTGGTTACGGAGGCTAGCAAAAGACTGGGAGTGACCAACTAAGAGAGCAATAATGGCTATAATCATGAAAAGCGACAAAAAATCATTAATTTAAGCATAAAGTAATATTACAAGTCGAAAACTAAAGGATCATAAAGGCTATGGTGACTTGGGATAGTCATAACATGGTGTGAGCATGCGCCAAGTCAACCCAAATAAAGCATCAAAGGAGAATACCACCATCCTATGCTTTAATATGCTAAAACAACGTATGATTCTTTCAAGGCACATTAAGCAATCTCAATTGTTTGTAACAAGTCATGCTACAGCAATAATCACTAAGTATAAAGCAAAAACAATATCAAGCATGACATGACAAAGCATAGGCCATAGTTGTAGCACCCCAATTGTCTAACAATTGGAATGCTACTTGTCCTAGTAAGATATTGGCTACTTCATATATATTATTGTTGCATCATAATTATATCATGCTCATGTCATCATGCCACCTTGCATTTGAGCATCATATAAAACCCTTTTTCTTTGGCTCTTCTCTCACATGCATTAATAATTGTATTTGCCTCTTGATCTTGTATTTGGCTTTTGATATATTGCTTAATGCCTAAGTTGAGTTGGGGGCATATCTTTTATTTCCATTACACCACCTTTCTCTCTCACCACTTTATAATCCCACCATCCCATCAACCATGAGCTTGTTTATCTTTCTTTTGCTATTTTTGTTCTAGCTCATGTGGGTTGGGGTGGATCAAACCTTTCCAATTCCTTGCTTGGCTTTATTCCACTTCTTGGAAATGCATAAGAATAATGCCATCATATTATTATTGTTGTCACAAAATAAATAATGGCATTATTATTTTTGCATGGGCCATGCACATCTCTCCACCACCTTTTTGCTCCTTTGGTTTTCCTTTATTTTAAGTGGAGCTTTACTTCATGGGTCATCTCTTTTCCTTCCACCATTCCAAATCCTCATCTATATCCATTTATTTTATTTTATTTTTCTCTCATGCATGAACCACATGAGGCCTATTTCACAATTCTTTCTTTTTCTTTTCTTGGAATTCTTTCCACCTCCACCTCTTGTTAGCTCAAGCCCTCTCCATGTCCACTTGGGATGGTCTTATCCACCTTCTTTTCTTTTATTTTTATTTTATTTATTTTCTACATGTATGAGCCTTATTTCCACCAAATTCTTTTCTTCCTCTTTCTAGTTTCTTCTCTACATTAGTCCATGCAAGATCAAGCCTTTCTAGTTCTTATTGGATTGGCCTATTACACAAAATTTACAACCTATGTACTTAAAAATAATCAAACCTATTTAATCTATTTTCTTCTCATAACCCTAATTTCTACTAACCCTCTCTCTCTCTCTCTCTCTAGCTTGGCCTCCATGCCAAGCCCCTCTCTCCAACTGGCCACCCTCCCTCTCCCAGGCCCACACCCCAGCCACCTCTCTCTGTAGCCCTACCCTAAACACTAACCCTAGCCCGAGCTACCCCCTCTCCTCTCTCTCTTCTCTCTCTGACCGAGCTAGCCCCACCTGCCCTCCCTCGCCCTCAGCCCCACTGGCAGCCTCCCCTGCCATGCCTACCTGCCCCAGGACGAGCCCCAGCTCGCCCATGTGCTCGAGGAGAAGGAGGAAAAGGTGGCACCCGAGCCACCTTTTTACCTGCCGTGCCCACCTGCCTCTCCTCTCTCCCCCTCTCACTTTCCCCTCCTCCTCACGTCTCTAGCCGCACCCAGATCCGCCCCAGAGCAGCCCCTCCTTCCCCTTCTTCTCCTCCGCCCTCACCACCCGCCTCGCCGGTCGCCGCCAGTGACACCGCGCCCCCGTCGTTCCTATCCACGAGCTTGACGTGGAATAGGTCTGGGAGCACGAGGACATCCCCCTGCTTTTCCCTGTACACGTCGTCGCAAAGGAGGAGCCCTAGAACCGCTGGAGCCAGCGCCGCCCGACGCGAAACCCTAATCGCCGGAGCGCCTGCTTCACCGATGATCCGCCGCTCCTCGCTCCGATCCGACCACACCAGCGAGCCTGCGGTGAGCCTCCCTCTCTCCCGGACATGCTCCGCCTCGCCGTCGACGTCTAGCGCCGGTGAACGTTTCGTCGAACAGCCACCGCGCGCCAGAGCTCGCCGTTGTCTGCCAGGTTCCCGCGCTGGTTAGAGCCTACCTAGCACCCGAACCCCCTCCTAACAGCTCCCCTAGCACCACCGCACCGGTCTGCCCGCTCAGCGCACGCTCCCGCGGCCCGGGATCGAATCCCCGCTCCGCGCCACGCTCCCACCTGCCACCAGACGCGAGCAGAAGAGAAACAGTACCCGGGGTCGTGGTCATCTTGCAAAAATCCCCCCACCTTTTTGAGTCTCGCAACCCGCGCTCCTAGTGCCCCACCGGTCAGTCGCCCAGGTCACCTTGCAGAAAAACCCCTCGGCTTTTCTGGCCGCAACCCGCGCTCCAGTCCCCAGCCCCACCTGTCAGCCCCTGTCTCGCTCTCCGCTGACACGCGGGCCTGCGCCAGTTGGCCCACCCCGCAGCCTCAGTGGCTAGGCAAGCCCGCGGTGACAAAAGATTTTTTTTGCACGCGTGCCCAGTCAGCACCAGGCCCACCTGTCAGTGTCTCTGGTTAGAATCGCCTGAGTAACAAAAGTAATTCCTGAGTCTGTTTTTATTCAAATCTTTTCCAAATTTATTTAAATTCAAATTCTTTTCAGATTCAAATAATTTTTAAAAGACAAATTCAAATAATACATGTAATATATGTTTTGGAATCAGAAAAACGTGAGGAATCCAAATATGCACTTCAAAATATATTTGGAACACTTTAATTTTCGAGATGATCAAAATTACAATAAAATGCCCTTTACCTTATTTAATTAATAACTTTTGTTTTATAACTCCAAATTTGACAAATAATATGTCTAAATCGATCAGCGCGACGAGCCCGTTCTAGTTATGCAATCCTTGTTCTGAATTGAAGCATGCATCATGTTGTCATTTAAAATCTGAACCGTTTATGACAATAAAACTTGGGCAAATAAATGATAAAGTGCTTTATTTCTTGCATCCACACCTCATTTCTGCCATGCTACTTAAATGCCAGGTAAATTGTGCATCATGCATCATGGCATGCTTGTTTGCTTGTCACATTTTAATTCATATGCTTGTGCACTTTATTTATGTTGGCCCTTGTTTGTTTGGTTCTTCTTCGAATAGACGCCCAGCAGGAGAATTACCAGGATTCACAGGAGTATTACCCAGATCCATCTCTCGCTTCAACTGAGCTGCCAGGCAAGCACTACCACATGCTTGCATACATATAGTACCTATTTCCTCTATCTTATTCTTGCATCATTGAGTCGCGATTGCATTAAATTGAATCCCAAGTAATGCATAGCCTTTACTTTACACCACATTAAGCCTGTTCCGGTCCCATGAGCCAATACTACAGGAGTTGTTTGAGCCATGAGAGTCGTAGAAAAGCATGAGTAGGGCATGTGAGTGTCTGATGGATAATGAGGTACCTAAACAACATAACCTGAGTAGTAATGGGATAACTAATGAAAGAGGCACCGGTGAGCAATATCTGCTATTTGGTTTTTCATGCTCACTTGTGTCCCGTAGGACCCCGAGTACTTGATTCCTGTTCCTTGTTTATTCGCACTATCCACATCCGGGAGGCCTTATGGACCCCCCCTGAGCCGGAGCTTGATTCCTTCTTATTTCTTGGGGACACAATTAGTTTGGGGTTTTATTACTATCCTGTACTTATGCCATGTTACTGTTTTATTTAAGATTGTGCGAGGAGCACCTGTACTGTTTTGGATCGTGACACGTTTTCGCTGTATCGACAAGCCTAGTCTCATTTTCGGGTTCCCAGTCGTTTACCGCCGTCCACACAAACCTTGGGTCCGTCTCGGAGCCGGCCAACTTCGTTGCGGGTAGCTTAATGGGGTGGCCCCCTGAAATATTTCTGAATCCTGTGACCGCTTTGTCGTGAATGCCTTGTTGGGTTTTGATTTGGTTTTTCCGAGGTTGATCGAGTGTGTGTTGCTATTCGTGCACCCCTGCAGGGTAAATCTTTCTGAAAGCCGTGTCCGCGGTTATGGACTACTTGGAGCACAGTTTCTCGATCATAGATAAGTATAAATAAAGTACCGCTTTTAAATTGACTAAGTACTTGACTAGTAAATAGTGCAATACTCATGGAATGGTTAATAAAAACTGCCAACGGATGATGGGGGTTGTTCGCCCGCTTCCTCGTTGGTAAGCAAGGAGGCGGATGGATCTGTTAATTATACTGTTATAACTGTTGTTCTTAATTCACGGACTTCCGTCTATCATTGGCTAGGCGGAAGGTTAGCGAGTCTCTATAGAATTGTTAGGTATTATCTTTTGCTGCAATTGCGTCACCCCAAGTTGTGTCCCCTTTAGTGGCATAAAGACTTGCTGAGTACCCCTAGGGTCTCACACGATAAATTGTTTGATTCAGATGAATAGGTGTACCCGCAAGATGGATACTGGGTGGAATTGACAGATGATGTTGGCAACGATCATTCGGTGTAGAGATTCCGGGAATGGGGATCCGTGTGATCTGTGGGCGGGATGTGTTTATTTATGGGGCATCTTATGCCAATTTGCTTCTTATCCGTACTCGGATCTTGTTTCCGCTTCCGCCTGATACTCTGATGTGTGGTGTATGAGGAGCTATCCTAAATTATTATATCTATCTAGGATGCTTGGATCTTGCCGTATGGCGTTGCACTATTTCTATTTCTTTTAGATGGAATGGCTCTGATGTATTGTTGTATGTGGCTTGCATACATACTCACTTGTGTATGTAGTTGATCCCTTCGCCTGCCGATTACGCCGCTCGTTCTTGTCCCGTTGTCTAAAAGTGGTTAGGATGGCCGAAAGGTCTACCGTGAGTGGCCCTAGGCCCCACCGTACTATTTTAACCACTTTCGTTCATCCAGGCATTAACTAAGAGCGTAATTCACCGAGGTAGTTACAATTGGTATCAGAGCCATCCCGCCCTTCAGGGTCTCAGCCAAAATGGTCGTTGTCTGTCTAGCAAATATTTTGGTAGTTATGTATATTAGGGAAAAACAAACGTGAGAGTAAGATTGCTTCCATTTTTCTTCTTACCCACCCACCCACCCTTGTTCTGGTAAGGAAGTGTAACGTTTTCAATCCTCTTCTAAACTTCAAACTAGGATTCACGTGTTCTTGGTTCCGTAGTACCATAGGTTATGTTTGTGTGTGTGTGTGTGTGTGAACTCCTTGTCTATCTGTTGCATCCAAATATTATCACTATCTGCCTTTTGGTTATCAACTGTTGGTACATTCACTACCTATAGGCTTTGTAAACCGACGCGATCTATTCTGATTCGTTGTACACCGATGCGATCTATCTTACTCTTTGTTATCCGACGTTATCTTGTTGGGGTGTTCTTTTCCGTAGTTACCAATCTTTAGGTTCATCCTAAGAAGAAGTTGTTGGGATATGTGTTTTACTGATTCATGTGCGGAGTAATGATTTGAGTGCGGGATGGAGTCGCTACCATACCACTACTTTTGTCATTTTCTTTTGTATATTGAACTAGTAGAGTTACTAATCTTGATTCGTTAAGTGGTTTTGCGCATATAGTGGTATTTTAATGCCGAAATTTGCGGAAAAATTTTCTTTGTTAGTTTGTATACCACACTCCTTGTTCAGTCGTGTGCGTTATGCTTAATATCTTCTAGTTACCTTGAACTTTGTTGATATTTTAATATCACCTCAGTGTATTGTATTCTTTAATCTTGATTAATTCCATTTTGGTACTATTTTGGATTATTATCATTCTCCATTATAGTTCTGACTTGTGTTTTATATCAATCACAGGATGGCACCACCACGCCGTTCTGAGGAGGATATACCACCTGAACTTGGGGCCGCTTTGGCAAGTATTGCAAATGCTTTGGGCACTATGCAGTAAAACCAGCAGCGCTTCGAGGAAAGTGTGAGGAGGAATGAGTTTGCTCCGCTACCTCCACCTCCCAAGGGAGGAGACATCAAGAGTTTTCTCAAGTTCAACCCACGTCAATTCGAAGTGTCTGATCAACCACTTGATGCGGATGATTGGCTTCGTGAAGTGTCAAGGTTGCTCATGACCGCGGATGTTCCCGAGCAAGAATGGGTCAAGTGTGCTACTCACCTTCTGAAGGGAGATGCAGCTCTCTGGTGGGAAAATTATCTCAAGACAGATCTTTCTGGTTTTCAGCCTACTTGGGAGCGGTTCACTGCTGCTTTCAAAGAGCAATATCTGTCAGAAATTGTCATGGAAAGGATGAAGGAAGTGTTTCTCAACCTCAAGCAGGGCACTGACAATGTCAACACCTACATCAGAAACTTCATGAACCTGTCTCGTTATGGTGGAGATGAGATCTCTGATGACAAGAAGAAGCACAAGAGGTTTCGGCAAGGCCTCAATGCTTCCATCAAATATGCAATTACTCATGCAAGGCCAGCATCTTTCCTGGAACTTCAGCACACAGCTCTGCAGGAAGAAGCAAGTAGGCAAGTGTTTGAGGAGTCAAAGAAACATAGCCGTGATACAGCAAGCTCTTCTGCTATGACAGCTCCTTCTAAGCGTCGTGTCTGGGTTCCTAACACCCCACCGTCGCTCCCTGCTCCACCAAGACCTTCAAGCTACGCACCAAGGCCACCAAACTCCTTCACTGCGGCTCCCAGGGGCTACAACCACAACTACCCTGGAGCGCCTATCGGAGTCCCTGGCTACGTTGCTCCACGTCCACCTGGTGCTTGTTATACTTGTGGAAACACTGGGCATCAGCAATGGAATTGTCCATTGAACAACAAAGCTCTTCCACCACCACCTCCAAGACCTACGGCAAGTGCTCCTATGATCCGTGCACCTCCACCTCGGGCTCTCAACATCAACACTAAGCCGGGGTCTACGGTTGCTCGTGCTAACTGTGTCAACGCCGCTCAAGCTGAGCATGCTCCTGGAGTTGTCATGGGTATGCTTCCTGTTAACTCAGTTCCTGCACGAGTTTTGTTTGATTCGGGTGCTTCACATTCGTTTGTTTCTCACAAGTTTGCTCATGAGCAAGATCTGGCTATGGTTCCTTTATTACACCGTCTTGTGGTACAATCTCCTGGGTCAAACATGAGGGTTGCTCATATCAGCCATGGCAATCAAATTGAGATTGGTGGTTCTTCGTTTCCGGCTTCCTTAATTATTCTGGGCAATTCTGATATTGATGTTATCTTGGGCATGGATTGGTTGACAGCTAATGCAGCTGTGATCGATTGTGCTGAACGTTCGGTTTCTCTGAAAATTCCTGAAGGCCATATAGTCTATTCTCCAAGTCTGACTCCTGCAATTCAGATTTATTCTTTGGCAGCTCTGAATGATGATGCTATGGAAGGTATTCAGAGTGTTCCTGTAGTTTGTGAGTTTCCAGATGTCTTTCCTGAAGAGTTACCAGGTATGCCTCCGGATCGTGAGGTTGAGTTTGTCATTGAACTTGAACCTGGTACCGCTCCTATCTCCAAGCGGCCTTATAAAATGGGTCCTGCTGAGTTGGCTGAACTTAAGCGTCAGTTGGATGAACAAGAGAAGTTGGGTTTCATTCAGCACAGTACTTCTTCTTGGGGTAGTCCAACCATCTTTGTGAAGAAGCGAGACAAGACTGATAGACTTTGTGTTGATTATCGGGCACTCAATGCTAAAACAATCAAGAATAAATATCCCCTTCCACGGATTAATGATCTCTTTGATCAGCTAGCTGGAGCTATGGTGTTCTCTAAGCTTGATTTGAGAAGTGGTTACCATCAAATCAAGATCCGCAAGGAAGATGTTCCCAAAACAGCTTTCACCACCCGCTATGGTTTGTATGAATACACGGTCATGTCTTTCGGTCTCACCAACGCACCTGCCACCTTCTCGAGGCTTATGAACTCGGTTTTCATGGAGTATCTTGATAAGTTCGTTGTGGTCTATCTGGATGACATTCTAGTCTATTCTAAGTCTAAGGAAGAACATGAAGAACACCTTCGGTGTGTCCTAAACAAGCTTCGTGAGAACCGCCTGTATGCAAAGTTCTCCAAGTGTGACTTCTGGCTGCCTCAAGTCACCTACCTTGGTCACGTCATCTCTGCCAAGGGCATTGTCATCAACCCAGAAACTATTAAGACAATTATGGACTGGCTTCCACCCATAAATGTCAAAGAAATCCGGAGTTTCCTTGGTTTGGCCAGTTACTGTCGTCGATTCGTTCAAAACTTCTCAAAAATTGCGAAGCCTCTTACCGATCTCCTCAAGAAAGGCAAGAAATACCTTTGGACTCCTGCATGTCAAGCAAGCTTTGAAACACTCAAAGAGAAGCTCACTTCCACACCAGTCTTGGTTCCTCCAGATACATCAAAGCCTTTCCAGATTTTCTGTGATGCTTCATTGCAAGGATTGGGTGCGGTCCTGATGCAAGAAAAGCAAGTTGTTGCTTATGCCTCTCGTCAGTTGAAGACGCATGAGATCAACTATCCTACACATGACCTCGAACTCGCAGCAGTTGTCTTTGCTTTGAAAGTATGGAGGCATTACTTGCTGGGCAACCGTTGTGAGATCTTTTCTGATCACAAGAGTCTGAAGTATATCTTCACACAGCTTGATCTCAACCTTCATCAGAGGAGGTGGATTGAAACAATCAATGATTTTGATTTGACCATCAACTACACCCCGGGCAAAGCCAGTGTCATGGCAGATGCTCTCAGCGGAAAAGCCTATGTCAACAACCTCATGGTGGAAGAACAACAGCCTCTCTTGTGCGAGGAATTCCGCAAGCTCAACCTTGAAATTGTGGATCAAGGTTATCTTCTGAACCTTCTAGCAACACCTCTCTTGGAAGAAAAGGTCCGTTCCATTCAGCTTGGGGATCCTTACACTAAAAAGATCATCTCCAACATTCAACTTCCGAAGTATGAGTCTTTCCACGTAGATGACCAAGGCACTCTTTTCTTTGAACACCGGATGTTTGTTCCGAACTACCCGGGTTTAAGAGACCAAGTTCTCAAGGAGGCGCATGATTCTGTTCTTTCTATCCACCCTGGCAGCACTAAGATGTACATGGACTTGAAAACACAATATTGGTGGCCTGGGTTGAGACGATATTGTGCCAAGTATGTCTCGGAGTGTGATGTCTGTCGTAGACTTAAAGCTGTCCATCAAAAACCTTCCGGTCTTCTACAGCCATTGAAGCCTCTAGAATGAAAATGGGAGAAAGTAGAGATGGACTTCATCACTGGTTTTCCAAGGTCGCAGAAGGGCAACAATGCAATCTTTGTTGTCATTGACAGGCTTTCCAAGGTAGCTCACTTCTTTCCAGTCAAGGAAACAATTTTTGCAATTCAGTTGGCGGAGCTCTATATCAACAGAATTGTCTCTCTGTATGGAGTTCCTCTTGAGATCAGTTCAGACCGTGGAAGCATCTTCACTTCCAAGTTCTGGGGAAGTTTCCAAAATGCTTTAGGAACAAAGTTAAACTTCAGCACAGCTTACCACCTCAGTCGCAAGGACAAGTTGAAAGGATCAATCAGATTCTGGAAGATATGCTCCGTGCTTGCGTTATCTCTTTCGGCATGAAGTGGGAAGAATGTCTTCCTTATGCTGAATTCTCTTACAACAACAGTTTCTAGAAAAGTCTAAAGATGGCACCATTTGAGGCTCTCTATGGCCGCAAGTGCAGAACTCCGATTGGTTGGTCGGGCGCAGGTGAAAGAATATTGTTTGGCCCCGACATTGTAACTCAAGCGGAGGAGAAAGTTCACATCATTCTTGAAAATCTGAAGATTGCTCAAAGTCGCCAGAAGAGCAATTATGACAGAAAGCACATGGACATGTAGTATGTCCCGGGTGATTTCGTTTACCTTCGTGTCACTCCCATGAGAGATACGCACCGTTTTGGTATCAAAGGAAAGCTGGCTCCTAGATACATCGGTCCTTTCAAAATTCGTGGAAGAAGAGGAGAAGTTGCTTATGCTCTTGAGCTCCCTGAACAACTCAAAGTCCACGATGTTTTTCAAATCTCTCAACTTAAGAAGTGCTTCAAGGATCCCGGCAGGACCGTGGACCATGAACTCATCAATCTCCAAGAAGATCTGTCTTATCAAGAACACCCCACAAAAATCCTTGAAGTCGCAGAAAGAAGGACTCGCAACAAGTCCATCAAGTTCTGCAAGGTGCAGTGGTCGCACCATTCCGTTGATGAAGCAACCTGGGAACGTGAAGATGAGCTCCGTGCCAAGTATCCTACCCTCTTTGAGTCTTCTTCTTCCTAGAATCTCGGGGCGAGATTCCTGTTTAGTGGGGGAGAGTTGTAGCACCCCAATTGTCTAACAATTGGAATGCTACTTGTCCTAGTAAGATATTGGCTACTTCATATATATTATTGTTGCATCATAATTATATCATGCTCATGTCATCATGCCACCTTGCATTTGAGCATCATATAAAACCCTTTTTCTTTGGCTCTTCTCTCACATGCATTAATAATTGTATTTGCCTCTTGATCTTGTATTTGGCTTTTGATATATTGCTTAATGCGCAAGTTGAGTTGGGGGCATATCTTTTATTTCCATTACACCACCTTTCTCTCTCACCACTTTATAATCCCACCATCCCATTAACCATGAGCTTGTTTATCTTTCTTTTGCTATTTTTGTTCTAGCTCATGTGGGTTGGGGTGGATCAAACCTTTCCAATTCCTTGCTTGGCTTTATTCCACTTCTTGGAAATGCATAAGAATAATGCCATCATATTATTATTGTTGTCACAAAATAAATAATGGCATTATTATTTTTGCATGGGCCATGCACATCTCTCCACCACCTTTTTGCTCCTTTGGTTTTCCTTTATTTTAAGTGGAGCTTTACTTCATGGGTCATCTCTTTTCCTTCCACCATTCCAAATCCTCATCTATATCCATTTCTTTTATTTTATTTTATTTTTCTCTCATGCATGAACCACATGAGGCCTATTTCACAATTCTTTCTTTTTCTTTTCTTGGAATTCTTTCCACCTCCACCTCTTGTTAGCTCAAGCCCTCTCCATGTCCACTTGGGATGGTCTTATCCACCTTCTTTTCTTTTATTTTTATTTTATTTATTTTCTACATGTATGAGCCTTATTTCCACCAAATTCTTTTCTTCCTCTTTCTAGTTTCTTCTCTACATTAGTCCATGCAAGATCAAGCCTTTCTAGTTCTTATTGGATTGGCCTATTACACAAAATTTACAACCTATGTACTTAAAAATAATCAAACCTATTTAATCTATTTTCTTCTCATAACCCTAATTTCTACTAACCCTCTCTCTCTCTCTCTCTCTCTAGCTTGGCCTCCATGCCAAGCCCCTCTCTCCAACTGGCCACCCTCCCTCTCCCAGGCCCACACCCCAGCCACCTCTCTCTCTAGCCCTACCCAAAACACTAACCCTAGCCCGAGCTACCCCCTCTCCTCTCTCTCTTCTCTCTCTGACCGAGCTAGCCCCACCTGCCCTCCCTCGCCCTCAGCCCCACTGGCAGCCTCCCCTGCCATGCCTACCTGCCCCAGGACGAGCCCCAGCTCGCCCATGTGCTCGAGGAGGAGGAAAAGGTGGCACCCGAGCCACCTTTTTACCTGCCGTGCCCACCTGCCTCTCCTCCCTCCCCCTCTCACTTTCCCCTCCTCCTCACGTCTCTAGCCGCACCCAGATCCGCCCCAGAGCACCCCCTCCTTCCCCTTCTTCTCCTCCGCCCTCACCACCCGCCTCGCCGGTCGCCGCCAGCGACACCGCGCCCCCGTCGTTCCTGTCCGCGAGCTTGACGTGGAAGAGGCCTGGGAGCACGAGGACATCCCCCTGCTTTTCCCTGTACACGTCGTCGCAAAGGAGGAGCCCTAGAACCGCTGGAGCCAGCGCCGCCCGACGCGAAACCCTAATCGCCGGAGCGCCTGCTTCACCGACGATCCGCCGCTCCTCGCTCCGATCCGACCACACCAGCGAGCCCGCGGTGAGCCTCCCTCTCTCCCGGACATGCTCCGCCTCGCCGTCGACGTCTAGCGCCGGTGAACGTTTCGTCGAACAGCCGCCGCGCGCCATAGCTCGCCGTTGTCTGCCAGGTTCCCGTGCTGCTTAGAGCCTACCTAGCACCCGAACCCCCTCCTAACAGCTCCCCTAGCACCACCGCACCGGTCTGCCCGCTCAGCGCACGCTCCCGTGGCCCGGGATCGAATCCCCGCTCCGCGCCGCGCTCCCACCTGCCACCAGACGCGAGGAGAAGAGAAACAGTACCCGGGGTCGTGGTCATCTTGCAAAAATCCCCCCACCTTTTTGAGTCTCGCAACCCGCGCTCCTAGTGCCCCACCGGTCAGTCGCCCAGGTCACCTTGCAGAAAAACCCCTCGGCTTTTCCGGCCGCAACCCGCGCTCTAGTCGCCAGCCCCACTTGTCAGCCCCCGTCTCGCTCTCCGCTGACACGCGGGCCTGCGCCAGTTGGCCCACCCCGCAGCCTCAGTGGCTAGGCGAGCCCGCGGTGACAAAAGATTTTTTTTGCGCGCGTGCCCAGTCAGCACCAGGCCCACCTGTCAGTGTCTGTGGTTAGAATCGCCTGAGTAACAAAAGTAATTCCTGAGTCTGTTTTTATTCAAATCTTTTCCAAATTTATTTAAATTCAAATTCTTTTCAGATTCAAATAATTTTTAAAATACAAATTCAAGTAATACATGTAATATATGTTTTGGAATCAGAAAAATGTGAGGAATCCAAATATGCACTTCAAAATATATTTGGAACACTTTAATTTTCGAGATGATCAAAATTACAATAAAATGCCCTTTACCTTATTTAATTAATAACTTTTGTTTTATAACTCCAAATTTGACAAATAATATGTCTAAATCGATCAGCGCGACGAGCCCGTTCTAGTTATGCAATCCTTGTTCTGAATTGAAGCATGCATCATGTTGTCATTTAAAATCTGAACCGTTTATGACAATAAAACTTGGGCAAATAAATGATAAAGTGCTTTATTTCTTGCATCCACACCTCATTTCTGCCATGCTACTTAAATGCCATGTAAATTGTGCATCATGCATTATGGCATGCTTGTTTGCTTGTCACATTTTAATTCATATGCTTGTGCACTTTATTTATGTTGGCCCTTGTTTGTTTGGTTCTTCTTCGAATAGACGCCCAGCAGGAGAATTACCAGGACTCACAGGAGTATTACCCAGATCCATCTCTCGCTTCAACTGAGCTGCCAGGCAAGCACTACCACATGCTTGCATACATACAGTACCTATTGCCTCTATCTTATTCTTGCATCATTGAGTCGTGATTGCATTAAATTGAATCCCAAGTACTGCATAGCCTTTACTTTAAACCACATTAAGCCTGTTCCGGTCCCATGAGCCAATACTACAGGAGTTGTTGGAGCCATGAGAGTCGTAGAAAAGCATGAGTAGGGCATGTGAGTGTCTGATGGATAATGAGGTACCTAAACAACATAACCTGAGTAGTAATGGGATAACTAATGAAAGAGGCACCGGTGAGCAATATCTGCTATTTGGTTTTTCATGCTCACTTGTGTCCCGTAGGACCCCGAGTACTTGATTCCTGTTCCTTGTTTATTCGCACTATCCACATCCGGGAGGCCTTATGGACCCTCCCTGAGCCGGAGCTTGATTCCTTCTTATTTCTTGGGGACACAATTAGTTTGGGGTTTTATTACTATCCTGTACTTATGCCATGTTACTGTTTTATTTAAGATTGTGCGAGGAGCACCTGTACTGTTTTGGATCGTGACACGTTTTCGCTGTATCGACAAGCCCAGTCTCATTTTCGGGTTCCCAGTCGTTTACCGCCGTCCACACAAATCTTGGGTCCGTCTCGGAGCCGGCCAACTTTGTTGCGGGTAGCTTAATGGGGTGGCCCCCTGAAATATTTCTGAATCCTGTGATCGCTTTGTTGTGAATGCCTCATTGGGTTTTGATTTGGTTTTTCCGAGGTTGATCGAGTGTGTGTTGCTATTCGTGCACCCCTGCAGGGTAAATCTTTCTGAAAGCCGTGTCCGCGGTTATGGACTACTTGGAGCACAGTTTCTCGATCATAGACAAGTATAACTAAAGTACTGCTTTTAAATTGACTAAGTACTTGACTAGTAAATAGTGCAATACTCATGGAATGGTTAATAAAAACTGCCAACGGATGATGGGGGTTGTTCGTCCGCTTCCTCGTTGGTAAGCGAGGAGGAGGATGGATCTGTTAATTATACTGTTATAACTGTTGTTCTTAATTCACGGACTTCCGTCTATCATTGGTTAGGCGGAAGGTTAGCGAGTCTCTATAGAATTGTTAGGTATTATCTTTTGCTGCAATTGCGTCACCCCAGGTTGTGTCCCCTTTAGTGGCATAAAGACTTGCTGAGTACCCCTAGGGTCTCACACGATAAATTGTTTGATTCAGATGAACAGGTGTACCCGCAAGATGGATACTGGGTGGAAGAGACAGATGATGTTGGCAACGATCATTCGGTGTAGAGATTTCGGGAACGGGGATCCGTGTGATCTGTGGGCGGGATGTGTTTATTTATGGGGCATCTTATGCCAATTTGCTTCTTATCCGTACTCGGATCTTGTTTCCGCTTCCGCCTGATACTCTGATGTGTGGTGTATGAGGAGCTATCCTAAATTATTATATCTATCTAGGATGCTTGGATCTTGCCGTATGGCGTTGCACTATTTCTATTTCTTTTAGATGGAATGGCTCTGATGTACTGTTGTATGTGGCTTGCATACATACTCACTTGTGTATGTAGTTGATCCCTTCGTCTGCCGATTACGCTGCTCGTTCTTGTCCCGTTGTCTGAAAGTGGTTAGGACGGCCGAAAGGTCTACCGTGAGTGGCCCTGGGCCCCACCGTACTATTTTAACCACTTTCGTTCATCCAGGCATTAACTAAGAGCATAATTCACCGAGGTACTTACAATAGTCAAAAACAAGCTCTTTTTATACCACTTAAGCATGAACTTTCCTACTCTTTTCCAAACCAAATCAACCTATTTGAAAGAACTCACAAAGATAATAATAAATAAAGATCAGTGAGCTTGTCTCACAAATCCAAAAAGAAGAACTAAAAAGTTCTAAGCTGAAAGCACAAGAAGACTAAGGCTAAACACAGTGCTAGCAAAAGAGAACACTCACAGAACAATAAGAATGAAAACTAGAGTCTTCTAGGCAATGACAACGGAGCGTGTGTCTCTCCAAAAGAAGTGTGTTGGGATCCAACCACATTATTTAAGCAAACAAGGAAAACCAAGGAAACGAAAAAAAACAAAAACGAATACGCTCCAAGAACAACACAACTGTGCATGAAACGAAAAAATGAAGTGTTTGGAAGAAACCTGGGATTTTTATTGATGAAGAAGGGGATGTCTTGGGCATCCCCAAGCTTTGACGCTTGTACTTCTTGGATATGTCTTGGGGTGATACGCGTGTCATACCCAAGCTTAAGCTTTAGTCTATTCTTCATCTCATTACATCATTCTCTCCATACACCTGAAATTCTTCCATCATACTAAACTTCACACAATCTTTATTAGCAACATTAGTGCACTCAAGATAATAAGTCTTTGGGTTCAGTTTCAACACCAATAAAACTACCATTAAAACACAAGCTACTGTAGCGCTTCCTTTAAAAAGTTCAAGTGATCAAAGAGAACCCAAAAATAAATCGATAAAGAGGCAAATGCAAATAATGGCAGAAATCTATCAAAACAGACCAACAGGTAAAAACCAATTTTTTTTGAAGACCTTCTGTTGCTCAAATCTAAAAGTGTTGAACTAATGAAAGTTAGATAACAACCTGACAGAAGCACAAAATTTCACACCTCAAACCGACGTATAGATATTTTTCACGAATTTTTACAGCGATGCACAAAAATCTGTTTCGGAACAGCAACTTTCCCAAGCATTACTTCTCTCTCATTAGAGGTTACTCTTGGAACAAAATGCAAATAAAAAGGATAAGGAGCGGTTATTACAGAAGTAATAACTTCCAATACTCATCTAAAACTTTTGGGTTATCTCGCAATAAGTACTTTTCTTTAACGCCTTTAAGTTAGGCATGATAGTTTGAGAAGATGCCCACATAAGAAATATAAATTGAAGTAAAAGAGAGCATCAAGAAGTAAATTCAAAGCACATTTAAGTATAACCCACTTATTATGCATAGGAATCTTGTAAAGAAACAAGTCATGAAAGCACAAAGCAACAATCATAGAAAAGCAAAACAAGTGCAACTTCAAGACTTTTAACATAAGGAGGGGATACTTAATATTGTTGAGATACATAAAACCATGTTTCCCTCTCTCATAATAACTTTCAGTAATAAAATTAACAATATAACTATCATATAAAACATTCTTATCATGAGCCACATGCATAAAACAATTATTACTCTCCCTATAAGCATAGTCATTCTTATTAATTGTAGTGGGAGCAAATTCAACAAAATAGCTATAATTATTATTCTCATCACCATAATCATCAAATATAGGAGGCATATTGTAATCATAATTAATTTCTCCTCAATAGTAGGTGGACTGAAAATATCATATTCATCATTGTAATCATCATATATTGGAGGTTTTGTATCATCATTAGCAATAGAATAGCTATCTTCCAAAGCTGGGGAACTAAAAAGATCATTTTCATAAAAACTAGGTTCCCCAAGCTTATACTTTTCCATAGCATTAGCAATAATGGTGTCCAAAGAATTCATACTAACAACATTGCTATTAGCATGCAAATAAAGTTCCATAGGTTTTTTAATTTTCTCTTCAAACACTTCATGTCCTAACTCAAGATAAATACTATAAAGCTCTCTAATTTTGTTGTTGTTTTCCATTAAGCCTAACTAGTGAAAACAAGAAACAAAAAGTCAAAATTGCAGAATCTAAAGCAAATAACTTTGAGCACTCACACCGGAGGATGTGAGTACCTTTTACCTTACCTCCCTGGCAACGGCGCCAGATACAGTTGTTGGGCCTCCAAGTGCAGAGG
Organism: Avena eriantha; assembly: GCA_910589775.1. Taxonomy (NCBI): domain Eukaryota; kingdom Viridiplantae; phylum Streptophyta; class Magnoliopsida; order Poales; family Poaceae; genus Avena; species Avena eriantha. The sequence continues at coordinate 216,635,939 of OU342741.1, forward strand.
TTTGTAGAACAGCAACAAGTTTTCCCTTAAGTGGATTACCCAAGGTTTATCGAACTCTGGGAGGAAGTTGTCAAAGGTATCCCTCTCAAGCAACCATACAATCAAGATACAAGAAGTCTCTTGTGTCCCCAACACACCGAATACACTTGTCAGGTGTATAGGTGCACTAGTTCGGCGAAGGGATAGTGAAGTACAAGTGGTATGGATAATTATAAGTGGTAACGGTGCCAGAAAATAGCTTGATGGCGTGGAAGAGACTAAAAGAAAACTGAAATAAAGATGGAAGCAAGCGAACCTGTAACATATCTAATTGCAAACGGTGTTTCAATGCTTAGAAACAAGGCCTAGGGATCATACTTTCACTAGTGAACACTCTCATATAAATATCTTCTCTTCATGATACTACTCTGAACTACTCTCCGGTTGGACACTCTAATCCATGGTAGGGCTATAACAACACACCTCAAAGTAAGCGTTTCCCATCTAGATAACCCCACACTGTCACCTTGAGCTCTAGATGGTTCCAAAAAACACCACAGTTTCATAGAAACACCCAACTCCAAATATAACTCATAACAAGTATTTATAATCTCTAGCCTAAGTGCCACCATGGTGTGCATGCTGTCACTTTCACACACATGGGGAGAGGAGAGATCTATTAAAGCACTTGAGTAGCAAGGTAGATCTACTTGATTACAAAGATCATGATCACAATATGATCATGCATAGAGAGAGATGAACACATAGCTAGCAGTAGAACTCTTAGCATCGAGAGAGAACTACTCCCTCTTCATCATGGGAATCAGCAACGACGATGCAGATGGCGGTGGAGATCGATGGAGATGGCTCCGAGGGCACTTCCCCGTCCCGGAAGGGTACCGAAATAGAGACTTTTTGTCCCCGAATCTCCCCTTCGGTGGCGGCAGCACTGCGGAACTTTTCGTGGCTGGAGGCTTGACGACTGAGGGTTTTTGCATCGGGAGGCTTCTTATAGGCGAAGAGGCAAGGTCAGTGGGCGGCCGAGGGGCCCACACCACCTAGTGGCACGGCCAGGGCTAGACCGCGCCACCATATGGTGTGCCCACCCTGGTGCCTACCCTGTCTCTGCTTCGTGTTTCCGTGTTGCTCTGGGAAAAATAGGCATATTGGCTTTTGTCCCGTCTAATTCCGAGAATATTGATTTTCTGCCTTTTCTAGAACCAAAAACAGAAGAAAACATGCAACTGGCACTATGGCATCTTCTTAATAGGTTAGACCCAGAAAGTGTATAAAAATACTCCTAAGTGTGGACAAAACATAAGAAAGTAGATATAAAACAAGCATGGAACATCAAAAATTATAAATACGTTAGCCATTTATCAGTGTGTTCCTTTCATAAACCACATGAATCCACCAGATTCATTGCATGTGTGTTCCTTTTCTAAACCACACAGATCCAAAAGAGTCATTGTATGTGTGTTATTTTTCTATACCACCACCAGAGTCATTTCATGTGTCTTCTTTTCTTAAACCACATGGATCCACCAGAGTCATTGCATGTGTATTCTTTTCCTAAACCACCAACATAGCCATTGCATGTGTCTTATTTTCCTAAACCACCACCAGAGTCATTAGATGTGTTTTCCTTTCCTAAACCACATGGATCCACCAGAGTCATTTCGTGTGTGTTCTTTTCCTAAACCACCACTAGAGTCATTGCATGTGTCTTCTTTTCCTAAACCAGCACTAGTGTCATTGCATGTGTGTTCCTTTCCTAAACCACATGGATCCACCAGAGTCATTGGATGTGTGTTCCTTTCCTAAACCACGTGGTTCCAATAGAGTCATTGCATGTGTGTTCCTTTCCTAAATCACATGGATTCACTAGTGTCATTGCATGTGTGTTCCTTTCCAAAACCACATGGATCCACCAGTGTCATTGCATGTGTGTTCTTTTTCCTAAACCACTACTAGATTCATTGCATGTGTTTTCTTTTCCTAAACCACATGGATCCACCAAAGTCATTTGATGTGTGTTCTTTTCCATAACCAAATGGATCCACCAGTGTTATTTCATGTGTGTTCCTTTCCTAAACCACATGGATCCACTAGTGTCATGGCATCTCTGTTCTTTTTCAGAACCACCAATAGAGTCATTGCATGTGTGTTATTTTCCTAAACCACATGGATCCACCAGTGTCATTGCATGTGTTTTCCTATCCACCAGAGTCATTGCATGTGTGTTCCTTTCCTAAACCACATGGATCCACCAGAGTCGTTGCGTGTGTGTTCCTTTCCTAAACCATATTGATCCACCCGTCATTGCATATGTGTTCTTTTCCTAAACCACATGGATCCACTAGAGTCATTGCATGTGTCTTCCTTTCCTAAATCACATCTGGAGTTATTGTATGTGTCTTCCTTTCCTAAACCACCACCAGGGTCATTACATGTGTGTTGTTTTGCTAAACCACATGGATCCACCAGTTTCATTGCACGTGTCTTCATTTCCTAAACCACATGGATCCACGAGTGTCATTGCATATGTCTTCTTTTTCTAAACCAACACTAGAGTCATTGCATGTGTGTTCCTTTCCTAAACCACATGGATCCACCAGAGTCATTGCAAGTGTGTTCTTTTCCAAATCCACATGGATCCACCAGATTCATTGCATGTGTGTTCCTTTCCTAAACCACATTAATCCACTAGAGTCATTGCATGTGTGTTATTTTCCTAAACCACCACTAGAGTCATTGCATGTGTGTTCAATTCTTAAACCACCACTAGAGTCATTGCATATGTGTTCCTTTCCTAAACCACATTGATCCACCAGAGTCAATACATGTGAGTTCTTTTCCTAAACCACCACCAGAGTCATTGCATATGTGTTCCTTTCATAAACCACATGGATCCACCAGATTCATTGCATGTGTGTTCCTTTCCTAAACCAGATGGATCCACTAGAGTCATTGCATGTGTTTTGTTTTCCTAAACCACCACTAGAGTCATTGCATGTGTCTTCTATTCATAAACCACATGGATCCACTAGAGTCATTGCATGTGTGTTCTTTTTGTAAACCACCACTAGAGTCATTGCATGTGTGTTCCTTTCATAAACCACATGGATCTACCACAGTCATTTCATGTGTGTTCTTTTCCTAAACCTTCACCAGAGTCATTGCATGTCTATTTTTTTCCTAAACCACCACTAGAGTCATTACATATGTGTTCCTTTCCTAAAACAAATGGATCCACCAGTGTCATTGCATATGTGTTCTATTCCTAAACCACATGGATCCACTAGAGTCATTGCATGTGTGTTCCTTTCCTAAACCACATGGATCAACCAGAGTCATTGCATGTGTGTTCCTTTCCTAAACCACCACCAGAGTCATTGGATGTGTGTACTTTTCCTAAACCACCACCAGACTCATTGCATGTTTCTTCTTTTCCTAATCCACCACCAGAGTCATTACATGTGTGTTATTTTCCTAAACCACCACTAGAGTCATTGCATGTGTGTTTCTTTCATAAACCACCCGGATCCACCAGAGTCATTGCATGTGTGTTCCTTTTCAAAACCACCACCAGAGTCCTTGCATGTGTGTTCCTTTCCTAAACCACCACATGGATAAACCAGAGTCAGTTCATGTGTGTTATTTTCCTAAACCACCACCAGAGTCGTTTTATGTGTCTTATTTTCCTAAACCACCACTAGTTTCATTGCATGTGTGTTCCTTTCCTAAACCACACCGATCCACCAAAGTCATTACATGTGTATTCCTTTCCTAAACCACCACAAGAGTCATTGCATGCGTGTTCCTTTCCTAAACCACCACATGGATCCACCAGAGTCATTTCATGTGTGTTTTTTTCCTAAACCACGTGGATCCACCAGAGTCATTGCATGTGTGTTCCTTTGCTAAACCACATCTAGAGTCATTGCATGTATATTATTTTTCTAAACCACATGGATCCACCAGGGTGATTGCATGTTTGTTCTTTTCCTAGACAACCACTAGAGTCATTGCATGTGTGTTGTCTTCCTAAACCACATGGATCCACCAGTGTAATTGCATTTGTCTTCTTTTCCTAAACCAACATTATATTCATTGCAAGTGTGTTATTTTCCTAAACCACATGGATCCACCAGAGTCATTGTATGTGTGTTCCTTTACTAAACCACATTGATCCACCAGATTCCATTACATGTGTGTTCCTTTCCTAAACCACATGGATCCACCAGAGTCATGTCATTTGTGTTCTTTTCCTAAACCACCACCAGAGTCATTGCATGTGTCTTATTTTCCTAAACCACCACTAGTGTCATTGCATGTGTGTTCATTTACTAAACCACATGGATCCACCAGAGTCATTGCATTTGTGTTCCTTTCTTAAACAACATGGATCCACTAGAGTCATTGCATGTGTGTTCCTTTCCTAAACCACATGGATCCACCATAGTCATTGCATGTGTGTTCCGTTCCTAAACCACATGGATCCACCAGAGTCAATGCATGTGTGTTCCTTTCCTAAACCACCACTAGAGTCATTGTGTAACATCCCATCTTTTTCATCCTTGTTTGCTTAGAATATAAGTCTAGAATTTAGGGGGAAATAAAACTTTTAGGTTTAGGTTGCCTTTGCTACCCTCTTGGTATGTATGCTTGATCAATTATGCTTCCCCTGTTTCCTTGGTGTCTTGCCATGCTAGTGTTATCCTTGAGTGTTGCAAGTTTAGAATTTCTAAAACAATGGTTTGACAACCCCTAGAAACACTCTTTGCTTGAATACTTGAGACTAGGGAAAACTCCTAAAAATATGGCTAAGTAAGAAAAGGCTTGACGATTGAGGGTTTTTGCATCGGGAGGCTTCTTATAAGCGAAGAGGCCAGGTCAGTGGGCGGCCGAGGGGCCCACACCACCTAGTGGCACGGCCAGGGCTAGACCGCGCCACCATATGGTGTGCCTACCCTGGTGCCTACCCCGTCTCTGCTTCGTGTTTCCGTGTTGCTCTGCGAAAAATAGGCATATTGGCTTTTGTCCCGTCTAATTCCGAGAATATTGATTTTCTGCCTTTTCTAGAACCAAAAACAGAAGAAAACATGCAACTGGCACTATGGCATCGTGTTAATAGGTTAGACCTAGAAAGTGTATAAAAATACTCCTAAGTGTGGACAAAACATAAGAAAGTAGATATAAAACAAGCATGGAACATCAAAAATTATAGATACGTTAGCCATTTATCAGTGTGTTCCTTTCATAAACCACATGAATCCACCAGATTCATTGCATGTGTGTTCCTTTGCTAAACCACCCAGATCCAACAGAGTCATTGTATGTGTGTTATTTTTCTATACCACCACCAGAGTCATTTCATGTGTCTTCTTTTCTTAAACCACATGGATCCACCAGAGTCATTGCATGTGTATTCTTTTCCTAAACCACCAACATAGTCATTGCATGTGTCTTCTTTTCCTAAACCACCACCAGAGTCATTAGATGTGTTTTCCTTTCCTAAACCACATGGATCCACTAGAGTCATTTCGTGTGTGTTCTTTTCCTAAACCACCACTAGAGTCATTGCATGTGTCTTCTTTTCCTAAACCAGCACTAGTGTCATTGCATGTGTGTTCCTTTCCTAAACCACATGGATCCACCAGAGTCATTACATATGTGTTCCTTTCCTAAACCACGTGGTTCCAATAGAGTCATTGCATGTGTGTTCCTTTCCTAAATCACATGGATCCACTAGTGTCATTGCATGTGTGTTCCTTTCCAAAACCACATGGATCCACCAGTGTCATTGCATGTGTGTTCTTTTTCCTAAAGCACTACTAGATTCATTGCATGTGTGTTCTTTTCCTAAACCACATGGATCCACCAAAGTCATTTGATGTGTGTTCTTTTCCATAACCAAATGGATCCACCAGTGTTATTTCATGTGTGTTCCTTTCCTAAACCACATGGATCCACTAGTGTCATGGCATGTCTGTTCTTTTCCTGAACCACCAATAGAGTCATTGCATGTGTGTTATTTTCCTAAACCACATCGATCCACTAGTGTCATTGCATGTGTCTTCCTATCCACCAGAGTCATTGCATCTGTGTTCCTTTCCTAAACCACATGGATCCACCAGAGTCGTTGCGTGTGTGTTCCTTTCCTAAACCATATTGATCCACCAGTCATTGCATATGTGTTCTTTTCCTAAACCATATAGATCCACTAGAGTCATTGCATGTGTCTTCCTTTCCGAAATCACATCTGGAGTTATTGTATGTGTCTTCCTTTCCTAAACCACCACCAGGGTCATTGCATGTGTGTTCTTTTGCTAAACCACATGGATCCACCAGTTTCATTGCACGTGTCTTCATTTCCTAAACCACATGGATCCACCAGTGTCATTGCATGTGTCTTCTTTTTCTAAACCAGCACTAGAGTCATTGCATGTGTGTTCCTTTCCTAAACCACATGGATCCACCAGAGTCATTGCAAGTGTGTTCTTTTCCAAATCCACATGGATCCACTAGATTCATTGCATGTGTATTCCTTTCCTAAACCACATTAATCCACTAGAGTCATTGCATGTGTATTATTTTCCTAAACCACCACTAGAGTCAGTGCATGTGTGTTCAATTCTTAAACCACCACTAGAGTCATTACATATGTGTTCCTTTCCTAAACCACATTGATCCACCAGAGTCAATACATGTGTGTTCTTTTCCTAAACCACCACTAGAGTCATTGCATGTGTGTTCCTTTCATAAACCACATGGATCCACCAGATTCATTGCATGTGTGTTCCTTTCCTAAACCAGATGGATCCACTAGAGTCATTGCATGTGTTTTGTTTTCCTAAACCACCACTAGAGTCATTGCATGTGTCTTCTATTCATAAACCACATGGATCCACCAGAGTCATTGCATGTGTGTTCTTTTTGTAAACCACCACTAGAGTCATTGCATGTGTGTGCCTTTCATAAACCACATGGATCCACCACAGTCATTTCATGTGTGTTCTTTTCCTAAACCTTCACCAGAGTCATTGCATGTCTATTTTTTTCCTAAACCACCACTAGAGTCATTACATATGTGTTCCTTTCCTAAAACAAATGGATCCGCCAGTGTCATTGCATATGTGTTCTATTCCTAAACCACATGGATCCACTAGAATCATTGCATGTGTGTTCCTTTCCTAAACCACATGGATCAAGCAGAGTCATTGCATGTGTGTTCCTTTCCAAAACCACCACCAGAGTCATTGCATGTGTGTACTTTTCCTAAAGCACCACCAGACTCATTGCATGTGTCTTCTTTTACTAATCCACCACCAAAGTCATTACATGTGTGTTATTTTCCTAAACCACCACTAGAGTCATTGCATGTGTGTTTCGTTCATAAACCACACGGATACACCAGAGACATTGCATGTGTGTTCCTTTTAGAAACCACCACCAGAGTCCTTGCATGTGTGTTCCTTTCCTAAACCACCACATGGATCCACCAGAGTCAGTTCATGTGTGTTCTTTTCCTAAACCACCACCAGAGTCACTTTATGTGTATTATTTTCCTAAACCACCACTAGTTTCATTGCATGTGTGTTCCTTTCCTAAACCACATCGATCCACCAAAGTCATTGCATGTGTATTCCTTTCCTAAACCACCACAAGAGTCATTGCATGCGTGTTCCTTTCCTAAACCACCACATGGATCCACCAGAGTCATTTCATGTGTGTTTTTTTCCTAAACCACGTGGATCCACCAGAGTCATTGCATCTGTGTTCCTTTGCTAAACCACATCTAGAGTCATTGCATGTATATTATTTTTCTAAACCACATGGATCCACCAGTGTGATTGCATGTTTGTTCTTTTCCTAAACAACCACTAGAGTCATTGCATGTGTGTTGTCTTCCTAAACCACATGGATCCACCAGTATAATTGCATTTGTCTTCTTTTCCTAAACCAACATTAGATTCATTGCAAGTGTGTTATTTTCCTAAACCACATGGATCCACCAGAGTCATTGTATGTCTGTTCCTTTACTAAACCACATTGATCCACGAGATTCCATTACATGTGTGTTCCTTTCCTAAACCACATGGATCCACCAGAGTCATGTCATTTGTGTTCTTTTCCTAAACCACCACCAGAGTCATGTCATTTGTGTTCTTTTCCTAAACCACCACCAGAGTCATTGGATGTGTATTATTTTCCTAAACCACCACTAGTGTCATTGCATGTGTGTTCATTTACTAAACCACATGGATCCACCAGAGTCATTGCATTTGTGTTCCTTTCTGAAACAACATGGATCCACTAGAGTCATTGCATGTGCGTTCCTTTCCTAAACCACATGGATCCACCATAGTCATTGCATGTGTGTTCCTTTCCTAAACCACATGGATCCACCAGAATCAATGCATGTGTGTTCCTTTCCTAAACCACCACTAGAGTCATTGTGTAACATCCCATCTTTTTCATCCTTGTTTGCTTAGCATATAAGTCTAGAATTTAGGGGGAAATAAAACTTTTAGGTTTAGCTTGCCTTTGCTACTTGCTTGGTATGTATGCTTGATCAATTATGCTTCCCCTGTTTCCTTGGTGTCTTGCCATGCTAGTGTTATCCTTGAGTGTTGCAAGTTTAGAATTTCTAAAACAATGGTTTGACAACCCCTATAAACACTCTTTGCTTGAATACTTGAGACTAGGGCAAACTCCTAAAAATATGGCTAAGTAAGAAAAGGCTTAACAAGTCCCATATTTGGTTGAATAATGTGAGCAAAACTAAACCCCTTTTGGCCATGCAAACATATGGAGTTGTACCATGTTATGAGTATTTCAAAGCCCACCCCCAAACCTGGTTGAAACATAAACCTAAGCCTCTTGCATACAAGGGAATTCTTCCCTAGTCGAAACGTATGCTATGACCACCTTATTTTTGGAAAACTTTGGGAGATGTTTGCTAGCACTTGGGATCGATCCAAGAATCAAACATGTGCTGTAACCATTCACCTTGCATCCCTCCACCTCCCTACAGTCCACCCTCTACCATTGGAAGCTTGAGCTCGAGGAGAGCATCCAACAAAGTCACCAACCAAGCCACTTTGCCCTAGATCACCCCAACACCTTGTACACCCTCTCCACTCGTGCTGCATGGCATGCATCCGTCTTGGCACAAACCCTACGTGCCAGAGTGCACCGCACACCACCCCTTGCCTCCCCTTGCGACCAGCCCCAGCCCAGAGAGAGAGAGAGGGGCCTGTTTGTCTGTGGTACCAAAGTTTGCAGGCCAGCGCATGGTGGTACCTAAGTTGCCTGAAATTACCGCATTTCGAAAAGTTGGGCCACCAACTACTGAGAGGGGCCATTTCGAGGCAAACTCATCTCACCCCTACCAAATTCAAACATTCCGTTAAACCGCCCCGTGAAGTAGACGGTCGGGACCCACATGTCGGTCATCTGTCCGTGACACGAGCGCCAACGCGGCGACCTCTTAGGAAAATCGAGCAGCTAAGTGGATTGCATGCATTGACCAATTTCACAAATCCATTCCCAGCTTTCCCCTAGCACCGACGACCAAGTTACTGTGCCCAATTGTTGCGCCCAGTCGGTGATACCGAGCTCCAATGGCGCATGCCGTAGCCGCCATTGCGGGGCTCTAGCCCGCCTCCGCCGCCGACGAGCCGAGCTGTTCGGAGGATGTCATATCCTACTATCAAGGAAGAAGAATTTCTGGCTACAAGAGGGTGAGCTACCCTTCTCTTTGTTATTCGCACTAATTATAACTGCTAGATGGCTACTGAACCTCAATTTTTTTGTTAGCCCAACGCTGACAAACATATTTTGTCCATAGTTCTCTATCAAGTGGGATCTGCGTGGACCCCCTTACCTAGTTACGCTAGTCCTCTACAGGTATGAATCTAAGGGCAAGTGGTGTGGAAGCCATTGTTTCACGATGGAAGAAGCGCCTACACAGATCTACACTATATCTGGTATGGTTGCTGCTCTGCGTAATCATGTTGAATTATGGCCGAACCAGACAGCAAAGTTCAGCTTCATGGATGAACGTGGCATCATGGTTCCTATAACGTGTGACAGTCAGCTAATTGGGTTGATGAAAAGGTATGCTTCGGCTGCCATGTTTGACCTAAAATGTCATGTACTGGATGTGGAAGCTGCTCCAACTGGGAGTCGCCCTTCTATTATTAGATAGGGTGGTTTCTCGAACCCAATTAGCTCATGGTAAGCAAAGGTCGCTTGGGGTTCGCATGTTTGTGCTGAATTGTAATTTTTGTTTTATTTACTCTATAGATATTGGGCAGTTATGCAACAGTCTTGTTTCTTTGATAGGAAGCGCTGCAAGGTTAGAAACATGACTACCGGGTCAGTCATTTTGCTGCCCGAAGAAATTAAAAACGAGTGGAAAGATGATGCTGGACACGATTCTGGTGCCCATTGTCCCGTTGATGCAGAGTACATGAAACTAAGAAAATTCACACCGAGGAAGAGGAAGAAGGCAGGAAATGAAGAAGCCAATGGACGTGAAGGCTTGGCACCTAGGCTGCGGAAGAAGGTTGCTGGCAATGAAGATGCATAGTAATGTGTTGAACTTGAACCTATATATGTAATTCTATTAAATTCTAGAGCTCTGTGTGTGGCACGTTGCTGGGCGAAACAATCTACCATGTTCTCTGAGTAAAATGTACCGCGACTTAGGGTTTGGAAACACCCGAGTCAGTAGTTGAATCTGAAATTGTGATTGTGCCACTACTATCTGAAAACAAGGATCCACCGGTTCCACGATTGCTAAGAGGCAGGAGGTCTCCAAATACGACGGAATGTAAGTGGCACAGAAATAAATTATTTAAGCTACCACACTCCATGAAGAAGCAACTTATTTCAGATGCTGCACAACGACGTGGCAACATAAATAGCAATGTTCTCACCTATAATGCCCAGATGACGAGGAAATCGGTACCATTTTCTGGCAAAATCTTGAGCCCGTCTATCTCACCGCCTCTCTGCTCGTGCATCCCCTACATCTGGCGAAGCTCCCGGATCTCCAGTAACCGGGTGTACGTGCTTCCACTTTATAAATTGTGGTTGTGACATTTGCATGCGGCCAAATCCACATAGATTACGTTTAAACAAACTACCAATGTCAGAATACACTAGTAGAAAGGGGGTCTTTGGTCCATGGTCACATTCCCAATCCAGGACAGAGATCTAAATCGAGACAGAAATTGATCTAAATCACAAATTCTTCCACAAAATAATCGAGACAGAGATCTAAATCGAGGCATTTCATTAATTCAACCACAAATTCTTCTAAACAAATGTGCGATTTCACATCCTACATTAATTCAACCACTAGTCAACAATTTCACTTCCGCTGCTGCTGTCCTCCGAGCCACCGGCTTCCTCGTCATCGTCGGACAGAACCTCCACGATTTCCGCATTGTCCGCGAGACAGAGCACCTCTTCGCGGTGAGCGACGACGATGACGGTGAACTTGGTCCGTCCAGGGACGGACCAGAACCTCCCCCGCCCTTCTAGGTTGCGGAGATCCCGGTGCACCACGCGCCCATAAATGATGCGGTTGCCAATATTTGCCTTCCGTTCCTTCTTGAACAGCGCCGACCAGTACGGGCTGGCCGCCGCGTACCGGGGCAGCGCCCTCTTCCACGTGGGCATCTGGCGGTGGCGCGCCGCGATTTTGCTCTCCATCACGACTCCGCCGGGGACGAGGAGCAGAGCCACCAGCACCCCCACATAGCTGATGCACCATCCGTGGGGCACCGTCATGGCCCGCGGTGTGACGATATCAAAGTGCGCAAACATCACTGCCTCGTAGAAGTTCAGCGATGGCATCTCCATGGCGGCGTGGTGGAGATTGGAGAGGGAGCGAGGGGGTGGACGATGAAGCAACGGCGCGGTGGAGATTGGAGAGTGCGAGGGGATGGGCGACGAAGCGACGTGCTGTGGCGCCTCCTATTTTTACACAAGGACGACGAAGCGACTCACATCGAAATCACCGTCCCTGTCGTCACGACGCGTTTCCTCGCCGTCTCCCCTTGAACCCATGGCGAGTGGGGAGGGGGGTGGCTGCCAGAGAGGGGATTGGGGGTGGCTGCTGGAGAGGGGATTGGCTTGCGGCTACGGCAGGATGGAAGTGAAGTGGGGAAAGTGGCTTCGAGGGGAAGGAAGAGAAGTACGGGGAGGAAGAGAAGTAATGGGGACGTGACACTGGGATATGGCCCACTCAACTCATGAGTCGTGACACTCGCTACAGGGGAGCCCTCGGTGTTGCCAGTTTGTCTAGAGCAAGCATGGCCAATCATGCCGCAGAACAGACTACTCGCGGATCGATCTCACGAAAACCATCCCAATCATCCAAGCTCCCCGATCGAACGGTATGTAACAATCGTCAAGCAGAACAACTGTGTTAGGGCGTTCCTTCTAGAAGACTCAGTCTAACGCTGAGGTCAGGGCTCTCCTAAGGTTAACTAGGATCCATATGTGGTTTATGAAAAGAGCATGCATCCAATGATACTGGTGGATCCATATGTGGTTTGTGAGAAGAACACACATGCAATGACACTGGTGGATCCATGTGTGGTTTATGAGAGAAACACACATGCAATGACACTGGATCCATATGTGGTTTGTGAAAAGAACAGACATGCAATGACTCTAACTGTGGTTCATGAAAAGATCAGACATGCAATGACACTGGTGGATCCATGTGTGATTAATGAGAAGAACACACATGTAATGACACTGGGTGTGGTTCATGATATCGTTTGTGAGAAGAATACACATGCAATGACTCTAGCTGTGGTTCATGAGAAGAACACACACGCAATGACTCTAACTGTGGTTCATGAAAAGAGCAGACATGCGATGACACCGGTGGATCCATGTGTGGTCTATGAGAGGAACACGCATGCAATGACACCCGTGGATCCTTACGTGGTTTGTGAAAAGAACACACATGCAATGACACTGGTGGATATGTGGACTGCGAAAAGAACACACATGCAATGACACTGGTGGATCCATGTGTGGTTTATGAGAGGAACACACATGCAATGACACTGGATCCATATGTGGTTTGTGAAAAGAACAGACATGCAATGACACTAGGTGTGGTTCATGGGAAGAACACACATGCAATGACACTAGTGGATCCATGTGTGGTTAATGAGAAGAACACACATGGAATGACACTGGGTGTGGTTCATGATATGGTTTGTGAGAAGAACACACATGCAATGACTCTAACTAGACCCTTACGTGGTCTGTGAGAAGAACACACAATGCAATGACACTGGTGGATCCATATGTGGTCTGTGAGAAGGACACACATGCAATGACACTGGTGGATCCATGTGTGGTTCAAGGGAAGGACACACATGCAATGACACTAACTGTGGTTCATGGGAAGGACACACATGCAATGACTCCAGCTATGGTCTATGAGACGAACACACATGCAATGACTCTAACTGTGGTTCATGAAAAGAGCAGACATGCGATGACACCGGTGGATCCATATCTGGTCTATGAGAGGAACACCATGCAATGACACCGGTGGATCCTTATGTGGTCTGTGAAAAGAACACACATGCAATGACACTGGTGGATCCATGTGTGGTCTGTGGGAAGATACCACGTGCAATGACACTGGTGGATCCATATGTGGTTTGTGAGGACACACATGCAATGACACTAGTGGATCCATGTGTGGTCTGTGGGAAGAACACACATGCAATGACACTGGTGATATGTGGTTTGTGAAAAGAACAGACATGCAATGACTCTAACTGTGGTTTATGAAAAGAGCAGACATGCAATCACACTGGTGGATCCATGTGTGGTTAATGAGAAGAACACACATGCAATGACACTGGATGTGGTTCATGATATGGTTTGTGATAAGAACACACATGCAATGACTCTAGCTGTGCTCTATGAGAAGAACACACATGCAATGACTCTAACTGCGGTTCATGAAAAGAGCAGACATGCGATGACACCGGTGGATCCATGTGTGGTCTATGAGAGGAACACACATGCACTGACAGCGGTGGATCCTTACGTGGTCTGTGAGAAGAACACACGTGCAATGACACCGGTGGATCCATATGTGGTCTGTGAAAAGAACACACATGCAATGACACTGGTGGATCCATGTGTGGTTCATGGGAAGGACACACATGCAATGACACTAGTGGATCCATGTCTGGTCTGTGGAAAGAACACACATGCGATGACACTGGTGTGGTTCATGGGAAGAACACACATGCAATGACACTAGTATGGTTCATGGGAAGGACATACATGAAATGACTCTAACTATGGTTCATGAAAAGAGCAGACATGCAATGACACTGATGGATCCATGTGTGGTTTATGAGAGGAACACACATGCAATGACACCGGTGAATCCATATCTGGTTTGTGTGGTTCATGGGAAGGACACACATGCAATGACACTGGTGGATCCATGTGTGGTTTATGAGAGGAACACACATGCAATGACACTGGATCCATATGTGGTTTGTGAAAAGAACAGACATGCAATGACACTAGGTGTGATTCATGGGAAGAACACACATGCAATGACACTGGTGGATCCATCCGTGGTTAATGAGAAGAACACACATGCAATGACACTGGGTGTGGTACATGATATCGTTTGTCAGAAGAACACACACGAAATGACTCTACCTGTGGTTCATGAGAAGAACACACATGCAATGACTCTAACTGTGGTTCATGAAGAGAGCAGACATGCGATGTCACCGGTGCATCCTTGTGTGGTCTATGAGAGGAACACACATGCGATGACACCGGTGGATCCTTACGTGGTCTGTGAGAAGAATACACATGCGATGACACTGGTGGATCCATACGTGGTCTGTGAGAAGAACACACATGCAATGACACTGGTGGATCCATTTGTGGTTTGTGAGAAGGGCACACATGCGATAACACTGGTGGATCCATGTGTGGTCTATGAGAAGAACACACATGCAATGACACTAGTGTGGTTCATGGGAAGAACACACATGCAATGACACTGGTGGATCCATGTGTGGTTAATGAGAAGAACACACATGCAATGACACTAGGTGTGGTTCATGATATGGTTTGTGAGAAGAACACACATGCAATGACTCTAGCTGTGGTTCATGAGAAGAACACACATGCAACGACTCTAACTGTGGTTATGTAACATCCCAAAAACTTTAATCCAAGCTTATCAAGATCCAAATCATCAAAATTAGGGCTAACAAAAACTATTCCATTTCAAAATATGAAAGCTTTCATGTGTGTGTGCATTTAAATTAGGAGTTGATTTGAATTGCTATGGTTCTGTGATCCATTGATTGTAAAATGATTCTTAGGTGAAATAAACATCATCTAAATCATTCCCAAACATTTCCCAAAGAAAAACAACTCAAAATAAATAAATGAAGTGAATGGTCATTTTTGCCAAGTTAACTGTCATGCCTACTTTGGCTATTCCTAGTACTCAAAACCTAACAGAAACAAATGTGGATGTGAACACCCCTTGATAGTACACATAATGATGTAGTAAGGACCACTTTGTGATCTGCAAAAGAACTTTCAAATACTAATTTTAATTGACATTTGAAAATGGAATCTTTTTCATATGGGAAGATCCCACTATTTCAAAAACCACTCAAACAAGCTCAATTTTCAAAACCCAAGCACCCATAGAGTCTCAAGCTTAGGACTAGCACACCCACCAAATATCTTTTGAAAATACAAAAATAAGTTTCTTTTGGCCGTTTTCACAAACACCTTGTGGACAGATTTCAAACAAAAACCAATTTCACTATTTGAATAGTGTTCTGGCCAAACTTGTCCGCCATTTGTCCTCAAAACCCTCCCATCGTCCCTAGATGATCTAACCATGCCTTTTCACCCCATTCCCCTATCCCCTTGTTGCCATGCCGAGCACATGCTCGCCGGCCAACTTGGTCACCGCCGCAGCAGACCATCTCCCCCGCTCTCACCATGTCTACAAGCTAGCCAGGACCTCACCGCGACCCTCTGTCCCCTCCCCGAGCTAGGCCAGAGCATGGACCACCGAGGAACCGCCGCGCCTAGTGCGACTGCGCCATGCCGAGCACGCGCTAGAGCGCCGTGCCCGACACGCGTGCACAAGCCGCCGCTCGACCGCAGCCCGCGCCCACCGCTTTGCCACGAGACAGGGAGCATGTCGGACATGCCTGTTCGCCGCCCAACGCACCACAACCACCGCTCGCCGTGGACACCGCCGTCTCTACCGCTCAAAGCGCCAGCTCCGCTCGACTGCATACCACCGCCCCTAGGCCCGCATTCACTTCGTAGAGCACCGCCAGGAGACCAGCAACCACCCCCTACCGCGCACCACTCCGCTATCATGTTGTATAGCCCTCGCCGGAGCTGCCTGCCCATCCCTCTCGGTCGCGTCATCATCCTATAAATAGAGGCCACCCCCAGCCCCATTCGGCACACCACTCACCTCCCCTCACCTCACTGACCGTTCCCCACCTCTAGCTAGAGCAGCGCGAGCACTTGCTCCCCGGAATTTGGCCGGAGTACCCCGCAGCAGAGGAGAGAAGGGCGCCGCTGATTGCGACCACCCCCGGAGCTGCCTCGACCGTCCCTGAGCTCGCCGTCGTCTACCAGTCCGTTTGACCGCCTCACCAACATCACTTGAGCCCTGGTACGCCCCCTATGCACCCCCACCGAGCCTCTAGGGTTAGAGTTCGCCGGCGACCAATTTGTCATCGACGACGATCCCCAGTCGCCGATCCCCGTTCTAATCCAACACCCCACATTGCCCTGTATCGCTTCGCGTGTTATGAGCCGCTGACTGGTGGACCCCCTGTCAGCTGAGCCCCGTGCCACGGAGTGTCACTGGTCCGGCCCGTTAGCATTCCCGCGCGACCCAGTTAGTTTGAATTATAATTTTTCTATTTTAGTTTAAACTTAGATCTGTCCCCTAGTTTGAAAATCAATTCAGAGAGATTTACAAATCCAAATGGAGTGATTCCAATTTTGTTAGAAAGCTACTGAAAAGATCTATCCAAGACCATTGGATTTAATTCAATTAGAGTTAGATATCTCTCCTAGTAAAAATAATAAAACAGAAGCATTTGCACCTTGCAACATTTTATTAAAATGAACAAAGATAGATTTTGAGCTGATTCCAACTCGCAAAAATCACATTACATCATACCTATCTGAATATGTAATAATATTAAGGTTTACATGCAGTGACCTTGGACTAGTACAAAGGAATGCTATATAGGCATTTCTAGTCACTTTAAATCATTAAATAATGAACTTAAACCAAAGTAATTCTGACCCAACCCTTAAATCACATTCCCATATGTTAGAATATGTGGTGATGACATGTGTCCACATGATCCCATATTTGAAGTGGTGAATATTAAATCTTAGTTAATTTTTCAATGAGTAGAAATTACTTTTCTAAAATAAAAAGGATGAAACTAGTTAATAAAACTTGTGATGCTTGTGATGATAATAGATCATCAAATGTGTGTCTTAGAATGCTAATTAGACTAGTTAAGTATTGTTTGGTGATTGTGTACTCCGTATGTATTTATAGACGATAGTATCGACCAAGTCTACGAGAAGGAGGAGTTCTAAGAAGAAGAAGAAGAAGAAGAAGAAGAAGAAGAAGACTTCAACCACTGCACCAACCAAGGCAAGCTATTGTTAGCAAGCTAGATAACTGGATCAAAGAGGCTATAGGTATGCTTGAGTCATATCACTTTGACTATTAGTTACCCCAAGTTTTATTTTCAAGCTTTACTTCCTTTACTTTACCCAGAGTTCTTTACTTGTTTTGAAGGTAGCATAAAGAGTATAAAACTTGGCCTATTTAGATAAGCTTTAGATGTCATTCTATGGCATGAGATTGAACCTATCTTTTCCACCTTAGTGAACACTCTTAACTTAGTAGTTAGAGTAGATAAAAAACTTGAGTCACTTTAGATGGGAGCATTTGGTGAAAATGAATTATGAAAACCTTGGAATGATGAGTCATTCTATTGAGATGTTTTGACATGTGTTGAGAAACACAAATGGTTTAGGATGGTGAAAATGTTGAGGCATGAGCCTTAACTCTTTTACAAAATTGATGGTTGGATTCGGATGCGATAACATTCCAAATTTACCGTACAACCACACTACCTGAATTGGGTAAGGCTTAGCCAGAAGTTTATATGCATTAGTATTAGTTCCCTCACGGGAGAGGTATGAATTGAGGCTACCTCTCAATGTTGTCCACCTATGCAGTGCCCAAGATGACTGATGGTCATGGTTGGGAGGCCATGCTCATAGGAGAGGTGCTTATACTAGGGTGTGTAAAGGGAAGGTTATGTTTGATTATCTGCATACTAAGTATGATGATTCAGGGTTATCCCTGACAGATGTATCGAATCTTGTGGTGAAAGTGTACCACCTCTGCAGAGTGTCAAACTATTCGAATAGCCGCGTCCGCGGTTATGGACAGTTGGAATGGCCATACTTTTTTATTGTCAGATGTTTTCAAAATGACTTATGAAATGAATGATGAATCTTGACTTGACCAAAATAGGGTGGTGTTTATGACAGTAGCTTCCCAACTTAAGTGATTCTAGAACTTTATTTTATCTTTCTTTGCTTCAACAATTAGCTTAGGTTTCAAACTTAACTTTATAGTTAAACATAGAGTTATCACTTTAACTTAGAACTATAGTACTTGTTAGTGGTAGTTTGCGTGTACTTAAGGAGACTCATGGCTTTTGTCCCTGGCAATTCTCATGGCCATACTATGAAGGAGCCTACCAAGATGATGGCCAGCAGGACAACTATGATAACTAGGACTATCTGCCTTCGTCGGCATTGCCTATGCCCTTGAAGATAGACCCCACCGCTACGCTTATCTTTTATTCCGCTGCTTGTTGAATTAAGACTGGATCATGAGATCCTTATTTGTGTAAGACCTTATGTATGGTTTCTAATGGATGATGTATTGTGATATCCAATAAGTTATATCTCGCAAAAATGGTAATCCTGGGATTGCGAGGTATGGCATAACGGGCATCTAGGATTAAAAATCCAGGTGTTGACAGGTTCATGAAAAGAGTAGACATGCAATGACACTGGTGGATCCATGTGTGGTTAATAAGAAGAACATACATGCAATGACACTGGTGTGGTACATGATATGGTTTGTGAGAAGAATACACATGCAATGACTCTAGATGTGGTCTATGAGAGGGCCACACATGCAACGACTCTAACTGTGGTTCATGAAAAGAGCAGACATGCGATGACACCGGTGGATCCATGTGTGGTCTATGAGAGGTACACACATGCAATGACACTGGTGGATCCTTACATGGTCTGTGAGAAGAACACACATGCCATGTCATCGGTGGATCCATACGTGGTCTGTGAGAAGTACACACATGCAATGACACTGGTGGATCCATCTGTGGTTTGTGAGAAGGACACACATGCAATGATACTGGTGGATCCATGTGTGGTCTATGAGAAGAACACACATGCAATGACAATGGTGTGGTTCATGGGAATAACACACATGCAATGACACTGGTCGATCCATGTGTGGTTAATGAGAAGAACACACATGCAATGACACTAGGTGTGGTTCATGATATGGTTTGTGAGAAGAACACACGTGCAATGACTCTAGCTGTAGTTCATGAGAAGAACACACATGCAATGACTCTAACTGTGGTTCATGAAAAGAGCAGACATGCAATGACACTGGTGGATCCATGTGTGGTTAATGAGAAGAACGCACATGCAATGACACTGGGTGTGGTACATGATATGGTTTGTTAGAAGAACACACATGCAATGACTCTAGCTGTGGTTCATGAGAAGCACACGCATGCAATGACTCTAATTGGGGTTCATGAAAAGGGAAGACATGCGATGACACCGGTGGATCCATGTGTGGTCTATGAGAGGAACATACATGCAATGACACTGGTGGATCCTTACGTGGTCTGTGAGAAGAACACACATGCGATGACACCAGTGGATTCATACGTGGTATGTGAGAAGAACACACATGAAATGACATTGGTGGATCCATATGTGGTTTGTGAGAAGGAGACACATGCAATGACACTGGTGGATCCATGTGTGGTCTGTGAGAAGAACACACATGCAATGACACTGGTGTGGTTCGTGGGAAGAACACACATGCTATGACACTGGTGGATCCATGTGTGGTTAATGAGAAGAACACACATGCAATGACACTGGGTGTGTTTCATGATATGGTTTGTGAGAAGAACACACATGCAATGACTCTAGCTGTGGTTCATGAGAAGAACACACATGCAATGAATCTAACTGTGGTTTATGAAAAGAGCAGAGATGCGATGACACCGGTGGATCCATATGTGGTTAACGAGAAGAACACACATGCAATGACACAGGGTGTGGTACATGATATGGTTTGTGAGAAGAACACACATGCAGTGACTCTAGCTATGGTCTATGAGAGGAACACACATGCAATGACTCTAACTGTGGTTCATGAAAAGAGCAGACATGCAATGACACCGGTGGATCCATGTGTGGTCTATGAGAGGAAGACACATGCAATGACACCGTGGATCCTTACGTGGTCTGTGAAAAGAACACACATGCAATGACACTAGTGGATCCATGTGTGGTCAGTGGGAAGAACACACATGCAATGACACTGGTGGATCCATATGTGGTTTGTGAGAAGGACACACATGCAATGACACTCGTGGATCCATGTGTGGTCCATGGGAAGAACACACATGTAATGACACTGGTGATATGTTGTTTGTGAAAAGAACAGACATGCAATGACTCTAACTGTGGTTCATGAAAAGAGTAGACATGCAATGACACCGGTGGATCCATGTGTGGTTAATGAGAAGAACACACATGCAATGAAACTGGGTGTGGTTCATGATATGGTTTGTGAGAAGAACACACATGCAATGACTCTAGCTGTGGTCTATGAGAAGAACACAGATGCAATGAACTCTAGTGGGTCCATGTGGTTTATGAGAAGAACACACATCCAATGAACTCTAGTGGATCTATCTTGGCATAATTTTATCTATCCCATGATGTATTTCATTGTACAAGACACTCACTTTCCATTTTTATACTACTCAGTATCGCCCTTGGTTTTATGTGGTACCACTCAGTTTTGCCCACCTCTCTATCTTTCATAGAAGCACAAACCTGTGCTCACCCTGTCTGCTACTCCCTGATTGGTTATCACAGTTGTCATGCGGATCGTGCGCACCAACCGTTGATTCTGTGCGATCCAACGATGATCGTTCCACACGTCGTGCCCTTCACAGTATAGCGTGAGACAGCATGGACGTCTCCCTCAGCGAAACTTCTACAAGAAGGAACACGATGCCGTCCATGGAAAAAGTCATCGAGCGGTCATGTCATGTTTAAGGAAGTCTGAAAAGCCTACTATTGCTACTACTACGCCACAACGCATGTGTCATCGAGTGCACGGTCGTCGATGGACAGCTGCAATTTATTGCCACTTGATATTAATAAGACATATCCCATTTTTTTATGCAGCGGCTCTCAATCGCCAATTTTAGGGCCTTGTCAAACTTTGTACATAGAAATTTTTTGTGCGCCCTTTTGCATGTGGCTCAATACAGAACTGCCATGCATGGCCCGGGAAAAAAACGTGAAGTACCGTGCGCCTGTCGCGGTGCAAGGTGCAGTAGACTGCGCGACGCGTTGCACGGTGCTGCAATGAAACATGCCTTGCTTCTATCCACCTTAACTATAGAGCCCCTCTCCGCATACCCACTCCCACTCTCGCTCACTGACACCACACAACCCTCTCCACTATTCCACTAGCATCCGCAAACTCCCAAGAATACGGTGGCCATCGTCGCCTCTATGGCCGCCGGCGAGGAGGCCCCCGTCTCCTCGCTGGTCCCCCTCGACACATTGAAAGCAGCCGCCATCCCTGTCGAGGCCCCAGTCGAGGCATCGATGCAGCCGCCATTCCCGTCCAGGCCCCCGTCCTCGCTACCGACGGAGCCGTCGAAGAGGAGCCCCCCGTCGGCGAGGAGGCCCCCACCGGTCACAAGCAGATCACACACTTCTTGGGCACCTACGATCCAGATAAGAACATCGCTCCACTGAACCCCTACGACACCGGCATCGACCACCCATGGTCGGAGGTAACTAGGGTTTGCTCCCCTCCCCTGGTTCTTCTACCGTTCCCATCGTTGGATGCTAGATCTTGTTTATTAGGATTTGCTTGTTTGCATTTCGATTGCTCGATCTTCTTACATCATCTACTCCCCCATTTTACTTTTCTTCCAATAGGTTTCCGGCAGCGACGTCTGCAGCGATGACGAATCCATTCACACCAAGGCTCGTCAGGTGCTGAGGAGGCTGCGAGCCGGCCAGTACGACGACTTCCTCAGGCATGGCGAGTACAAATGCCCCTTCCACAAGGGGATCGCCTACTGCTGGTTGTGTCATGCTGGTGGCACCGACTTCAACACCTTACTGATGCATGCCGAGGCCACCGGCTCTGGCATCCACAAAGTCGGCAAGCGCGAGATCGTGAACATTAATTCCTACATTGCTCAACACCGGGCTCTCGGCATTCACCTCCGAAATCTCCAGCGGGTGGCCATCAAAGAGGGTCGCATGCCTCCAATCAGGCCCAAGGCCCCCAAAATCAAGGGACTAGGCAGCAAGAAGTGGCGGATGCGCCGGAGGGAGGTGGAGGCGCTAGCGAATGAACCGGTTGGATGTCAAGTTGGATGTATCTGCATCTGTGGCGGTTGCTGCTGCTAAGCAGCTTCTTTTGATTTTCTATATTTTGCTTGCATCCTATTTCTAGCTGAATGCATCAAACCTCGTTAAGCAACCTACTACTTTATATCGCTATATCCTATTTAGTTGCGCACAGCTATATCTACATTTGTTTTGTTTTCTGAATGAATGTATTCTGCCTGGTGTGATTTGCTGCTTTAGATTTGCTACCTGATCGGAGGCAAAAAGAGGTCCGAAAGGGAACGAATTATCAAAGAGAGAGTCTTCTCTAGATTTGCTACCAATTTGGGCAAAATGAAACATATCTGTTTAGTGAGAGAGTAAAAGGGTACTCTTCCAAACTGCCAGTTAACGAGCTACCATCTTGACGAGGCCCCATCTTGACGTCTCCCTCTATAAGAAGGAACACGATGCCATCCATGGAAAAAGTCGCCGAGCGGTCATGTCACGTTTAATAAAGTCTAAAAAGCCTACTACTACTACTACTACTACTACTACTACTACTACTACGCCACAACACATGCGTCATCGAGTGCACGGTCGTCGATGGACAGCTGCAGTTTATTGCCACTTGATTTTAATAAGACACATCCCATTTTTTATGCAGCGGCTCTCAATCTCACTTCCAACTGGGGCCCACCGTAAGAAGCTTGCACGTGCTAGCCGGAGGCCGAACAACTGAGCTCGACGAGACCTAATGTCTCCGGTTCATCGAGTCACTCGCATCCATCAACACATCCCTTTACCGAATCTATCACAACCCCACAAATCTCGCCATACAGCCACCTACCTTCCCCTCTACATTTCCACTTTTAACTATCGCCAATTTTAGGGCCGTGTAAAACTTCATACATAGAAATTGTGTGTGCGCCCTTTGCATGCGGCTCAATACAGAACTGCCATGCATGGCCCAGGAAAAAACATGGCGTACCGTGCGCGTGTCGCGGTGCACGGTGCAGTAGAGTGCATGGCGCGTTGCACGGTGGTGCAACAAAACGTGCCTTGCTTCTATCCACCTTAACTATGGAGCCCCACTCAGCACACCCACTCCCACTCTCACTCACTGACCCCACGCAACCCTCTCCATTGTCCCACCAGCATCCGGAAACTCCCGAGAATACCCCGTTCGTGCTGGCGATGGCTGAGGAGGATAAGGTGTCCATCGTCGCCTCTGTGGCCACCGGCGAGGAGGCCCTCGTCTCCTCGCTGGTCCCCCTCGACATGTTGAAAGCAGCTGCCGTCCCTGTCTAGACCCCAGTCGAGGCATCGATGGTAGCCGCCGTTCACGTCCATGCCCCGTCCCCGCTACCAACAGAGCCGCCGAAGAGGAGTCCCCACCGGCGAGGAGGCCCCCGATGGTCACAAACAGATCACGCACTTCTTGGGCACCTGGGAACCAGATAAGTACATCGCTCCGCTGAACCCCTACGACACCGACATCGATGACCCATGGTCGGAGGTAACTAGGGTTTTCTCCCCTCCCCTGGTTCTTCTACTGTTCCCATCGTTGGATGCTAGATCTTGGTTTATTAGGATTCGCTTGTTTGCATTTCGATTGCTCGATCTTCTTACATCATCTACTACCCCATTTTCCTTTTCTTCCAATAGGTTTTCGGCAGCGACGTCTGCAGCGATGACAAGTCCATTCACACCAAGGCTCGTCAGGTGCTAACGAGGCTGCGGGCTGGCCAGTACGACGCCTTCTTCAAGGGCCCCTACCGCAGCTGCCCCTTCCGCAAAGGGATCGCCTACTGCTTGATGAGTCGCATCGACGGCACCAAGTTGAACACCTTACTGAAGCATGCAGAGGCTGCGGGCTCTGGCATCCACAAAAGCGGCAAGCATGAGACCGTGAACATCAATGCCTACATCGCTGAACACCGGGCTCTATGCATTCACCTCCGAAACCTCCAGTGGGTGGCCATCAAAGAGGGTCGCATGCCTCCAATCAGGCCCAAGGCCCCCAAGTCGAAGAAACTGGGCAGCAAGAAGTGGAGGAAGCGCTGGAGGGAGGAGGCGGAGGCGCTGGCGCTTGCAGGATGTGCCTGCAGCTGCTGCTAAGAAGCTTCTTTCTAGCTATCCTATTTCTGGCTGAATGCATCGAACCTTGTTAAATAACCTACTTTCTTTCTCTATATCCTATTTAGCTGCGCATAGCTATATCTACATTTGTTTTGTTTTCTGAATGAATGTATTCTGCCTGGTGTGATTTGCTGCTCTAGATTTGCTATCTGATTGGAGGCAAAAGGTGGTCCAAAAGGGAACGAAATATCGAAGTGAGAATCTTCTCTAGATTTGCTACCAATTTGGGCAAAATCAAACATATCTGTTTAGCGAGAGAGGAAAAGGGCACTCTTTCAAACTGCTAGTTAACAAGCTACCATCTTGACAAGCTATAAGACACATACATAAACATAACACAATGAGGGTTAAATTTATTTTACTAGTATCATCTCAATATAATTTTGAAAAGTTTAGTAAATGCAAGATCAAGAATCTCAACATTGTCTTGTCATAATTTATTCGGTTTTGTTATTTCTCATTCGACTGAACGAGTTGCACATTTCTTTTAACTACGGTTGCACTTTTATTAGGTGATTGAGACTAAAGAAAATCTTAGTCGATTGAGACATAGTCAAATCCTAATTTATTTGGTCCTAAATAAAATCCAGTAGTTGCCAAATGAGCAAGTGGATAAAGAACAAGAGGACAAAACCCTAAAAGCGGTTAGCTACAGGGAGCAGATCTACAAACCGGGAGTGGTGGTAGACGAGGACGTGTTTCCGCATGGCCAGTTGAACAACGACGACTTCACTCCCTTCATATGGGTGCTCCGGGGTGTACTCGAGGTCCAATCCCACAAACTTGTCCTCATCTATCCCAGGCCAAACCTCGTACATCCTTAGGACACGCACCACTGTCTCCTCCTCGTTGGTGTAGACAACGTCTATCTTCTTATTGTCATGGGTAGTGAAGCTTGTCTCTAGAGTGCGTAGATCTTCCATCGAGGCAAGGAGAAGACGGGAAGAAGATAGATGACAGGAACAAGAAGAGTGGTTTCTGCGAGGCAGGGGAACGGTGGAACCGTCAATGCGCTTTTAAGGTAGTGGTTAACGATTGGCATGGAAGTCCAAGGAGAGACGCGTGGCGGTGACCGTTCTAGCTTCTCAGTAAACAAAAAATAATTATAATGCCAATACATGTGCCCTATTTTGTCACGTCAATACACTGGGTAGGGGGTGTTGTCCTATGCACTGTGCCAACGCTGCAAGCCTACATGACAGCCACCCCGCCTAAGCGTGTGGAGCGACATAACAGCGAGAACTGACAGGGGGCCCAACTTGACGGCCGTTAGCCTGATTTTTTGTATTGAAACGTAAAGTTGAATTCGTGACGAAAAAGACCCTTTGAGTATTTGGCACACCAACTGTAGTCATCACGGCTGATTTCAGGGAACTTGGGTACCGTGTTGCCTATACACCCCAACTTTCAGGCTGCAAAATGATATTCTCGAGAGAGAGACCGCAACAACGGGTCGATCTAGCTCGACCAGCCACCATTTGCGCACGCCTCTGCTCTGCCACATTTGGGCCCACGCCGCAGTGCGCCCCTTGCCCAGGCACCGCCCCGCACTACCCCTCGCTCACCCGCAGCCCTAGCAACCCCCAACCCAGGCTGGCCACGTCGTGTGTGCTGCTGTCTCCCTGTCAACCACCCCACGCCGATAACCGCACTGCATTCCATATGCCCCATGCTCTATCGAGCATGACAGCATGCCGAGCACCTCGTCTGCACCACCCCATCACCACCTCCCACGCTCCCGAGGCTACGCGCTATAGATAACCGTGCCTTGCAGCCCTCTCTCTCGCGCAGAGACACACCCCTGCTGCCGCTCGTAGCCAACCCCAGCCCTGCATCCCTCTCGCCACGGCCCCTACACCCGACGCACCGTGGGCATCCTCACTCGCGTTTAAAGGAACCAAGTCGTCCCAGCCCTAGAACCCCATGCCATTCCACTCCCCACCAACCACCACTCCACCCCCAGAGCAGAGCCGAGCCCCGCTTGGCCTCTGCTGCTCTCACCAGCACGGCACCACCGCGGAACCGTCATAGAAGCAGTGAAGGTTGCCGTCGAGGCTAACCCCCTCCGCTTTGCTTCTTTCATCCGCTACGCTCGCTGCACAAATGCTGACTTAACACCTTTTTCCTCTGTTGCCAGGGACACTGGAGCAGCAAGGACGTCCGAGAACACCGAGCCGCCCCATGGACGTCCGCGACGCAGACAGCAGCCGAAGCCACCCTCCCCGCCGCTCGTTCGAGTACCCGTCATCGACCGCGTGAAACCCCACCGTCACCGACTCCTCTCCACCCCTAGGTGAGCCACCCTGACCCCTCTATGCATAGCTAGGGTTCCCGTCGCCGGGGTATCCTTCCCGAGAAGAAGACGAGCTCCTGGCCACCGGATCTGTTTTAATCCAACAACCCATAATGCCCTATACCCCTTCAAGCCCTGAAGCCACTGACATGCAGGCCCCATCGCGGGTTTTGAAAACCCAGAGTTCCCGCGCAGGCTGTCGAGCATGTGGGCCGGCCCAGCCCCTAAGCAGGCTGTGACCTTGGCCTCTGCATCCTTCCCCTTTTATTATTTTGGCTATTTTAGTTTTCCAGAAATTGTGCTATAGCTTAAAATTCACCTGTTTAATGTTTCGGTATGAATGAAATTTTGTACGATAGCCCCTGTAAATCTCTACCACATGGAACTGGCAGATTGCTAAAACACCATATGTGCTTTTACTGAGATTTTCAATGGTAAAATAATGCTGTTTAAACTCTTTAATTCATATTAATACTTCTGTGACTCAGAAAATTATGAAACCACTTTCCATGCCTTGCATAGCTCCTGTTCTTTAATTCACAAGTTCTCGGTAGTAGCTTTTTACTTTAATTCCAGAAGCTACTATGAACCTACTTTTGGGATGAGACCAAGTCCCAGTGTTGTTTCTTTGTTAGTACTTCTTGTTCGCTGAAGGGCATAATTTTTGGTTCAGTAGTTTTTCCCTGAGAATTTTCTTGCTAAAGCTACCCCTGTTTCCAGTAATTTAATTGCTAAAAAACTACCATAATAGATAAAAACATGAATCCATTTGGGTTGGGTTGATAATTTCATTACCTGTCCAGAAATATAAGTTTTGGTCATTTTTCACCTACAGGTATTGGTCGAGTCACCTGTTTGCTTGTTAATCTAGTGTTCACCATTAAAATCACCATAATTGTTTGGCTTAATCTTTTTAATTGATTCCCATGGTATTGTTTTGTTAGGATCTATAGCTTCACGTGTGTGGTTGGGTTTGCTTAGTTGAACACCCGATATGTACTGTTTGTGATGTTTATGTTGTGGTTGATGGTTGGTGTTCTGGTTTGTTCTTTTTCCTTTGTGACGATAGATACGAACTAGGACGAGTTAGAGGAAGGTGTTTGCGAGGACTTTGATGAAGAATATCAGGAATAAGCTTCCAACCAAGGCAGGCCACCTAAAAGTTCATGAGACTTGTCCTACCCTTACTTTATGCATCTTTTTTTACCTACTTTTACTAATGCATTGTTTTACTCGTTTTATATATCTTTATTATGTGTATTGGTTTGGCTCCTCCAAACTTATACCTATGGTATTGTTTAAGTACAACCCTTGTATACACGTACTCTTTCCCCTATAGTTTAAGGTGGTTTGTTATACCACAACCCCTTTGGAGACCCCTGTTTAGCCTACAGAAAATTCTAGGTTGGGAACCCGAGAACAAAAAGGTTTTACACAGGTTTTGATTTAAAACCTTGGCAAGTGGGACTTGCTGAGAGAACTTAAAAGAGAAAATTATTGATTTTTCCAAGTGGATACACCAAGGAGGAGAAGGAGAAATGTTTTTGAAAACGCACGTGGTTCCTTGCAGCTTAGCTATTTGAACTTACCCGTGCAACCACATTACTCGTAATGGGAAGGGGCTTGATCTAAGGGTGGTCCACTCTGGTATAAGTTGCCTCACAACTACTACAAGGGATCTCAATCCCTGGAGGCTGGGCCTTCTCCTGTATAGGTCCATGTGAGACATTGACCTGGAGAAGGAACGAACTATCTGCGGGCAGCCAGGCGTTACTGGGAGCCCCTCATTGAAAGCACCCACTTTGTGTAGTGTAAAATTCTCTACGGTTGGTCCTTGGTACCCGACGTCCCAGTGTTGAGGGGGGACAACTCTGAGGGTAGGCGCTTATATTAGAGTAGATCTCCCAAGGGTCCTGTTCGATTATCCAAACCTCGCATACTGCTGTATGACGATCTGCGACTGTTCGCGACGGATGTATCGAATCTTGTGGGTAAAGTGTACAAAATATATTTGAATACCCGTGTGCATGGTTATGGGCGGTTGGATAAACTACTATAGAACGGTGTGGTTTTGTTTTACAAAAAGTTTTCGAAAAAGGTTTTGACCATGGGATGGTCGGAAGGTATCAATGCGGGACCATGGGATGGTCGGTGTTGAAGGAGGTGTTGGTCATGGGATGACCGAGAGAAAAGAAATGGGTGGCCCCATCCTAGTAGCTCAAGTTTCATCAACTATTTTTCCTAAATGGTTTTATAAATATGTTACCTAGTGGTGTAGATGCTATATCCATTGGAGCCATAATGCATACTCTTTTGTTTATCTTCTTGTATGGTGGTTTGCGAGTACATTCAAAAGTACTCACTGGCATTGTCCCTGGCTATCTACTTGGGCAGACTATGAGCATGATGATGGAGACGACGGAGGTTATGACGACGACTTCGCGAAATAGGGCGTTACTCCAAGTCAGGCACTGGTTGGGATATGTCTTGTCTCTGGTCTTCCGCATTTGGATGTTCAATTGTTTTTAATCCATTTGTGTCCATCATGGCAGTTATGTAAGACAATTTATGTACTTGTTGTATCCGTACTGTAATGGATGTGTACTTTGGTACTATGTCGGTTATGCTCCACGATGCACTGATCATGGTATCGTGGTGGCTTGCATAAAGGGTAATCTCAGATGTTAAATCCGGGGTTGCCACAGACATGGTATCAGAGACATCTTGACTATAGGATCCCCTAGTTATCTTGGACGTTAGACCCGGACAAAAAACTATTTTCTTTATAAAGGAAGGAGCTTGGTATTTGCAAAAACAATGCTTATGTCTCCTCCCCTCTATTTTGAAAACTACTTGCATTAAATTCAAGGTTTGCATACTTAAAATTTTGCACACTATTCACTAACTTAAATCCATCTAATTTTTTTGTAGATGGTTCTTGTCTTCACCAAGTACCGTTAGGTAGGACTGGACCTGCCTCTCCAGTTGTTCGAGGCTGAGCTTAGGGATTTTCCCAAGAATGTGGGCCGCCCGATGCCTGAGATCAAGGGAGCTCACATCCCCAAACTCATTGAGGGAGAGATGAATTGGCTGGTGCTGTGCACCATGAGAGGAGGCGTAGTGCCCCCTTATTCCGAGGAGATCACGGTCCAAGTGATGGAGAAGGATTGGGGTGATGGTGTGCTTCGAGTGGCCCAGGAGGCACTGGCACGCCTCACCAATCACCACCGTGAGTAGCTGGAGGGTACTAACTTCTACTTCTTTGGGAGGTGCCATCCCCAGGGTTACGTAGTCGTGACCCCACAGCACTTCGACCTTGGGGAGCACATCCAGAACATGGAGTATCTCTTGAGGAATACATATGACTCTATGGATGATGTTCGCATGCGCTTGGATAACAAGATGATGGAGTTACTCACCGCTAAAGAGGACCTGAGAGTGGAAAAGTTGGAGCATGCCCAAAACAAACTAAACAAGCAGGCCACCGTTGCTAGGAACATGCGCCTCATGAAGAATACAAGGGAACAGAAGGAACTCCTGGTGACCATAGAAGCCAAGATAGAGGAGCTAGAGGAGGAATGTGCTGAACTCAACAAGGACAACGATGACTTGCTGAACGAGACTGATATTGACGCTGCACACAAGGAGGACTTTGACATGGAGCCACAGAGCGACCTAGAGGATCATGATCAGATGGATGAGGACGAAGAGGATCTGGAGGAGCGTGTCTTTGTGCCCGACAATAATGGCAAGGTTATCATAGAGGAGGATACCACCGCACGTCACGACGAGGAGTAGGTCGTGCACTAGCTTATGAGAGCAAGTGAGAATATCGATCTGTCCCCTTTCGAGTGGCGATTTGCTTGTCTTTTGTTTGCTTGTACCATCGAACGCGTGGTACTACTATCTATCATCAAGATGTGACACATGAACTTGGTTATTTTGTTGTTGAACTTATGCTTGCTTAAATTCCTTAGCGTCTGTTATCTCTTATGCATGTATGCCTATTGTGTTGTTGACCTTCTATACCCTGAGGTTTCGGTTGAGAACCACCCCTTTTTGCAATCCCATTCTAACTGTATACCTTCAGGATGGTGTGCCCCCACGGTCCGCTCCCTCCACCCCCGCCAACCATGGCGCAGCTTCTGCACATGTTCATGGAAGACTGCCAAGATGCTAACGCTGAGAATCAAGCCAATATTGCCGCACACCAACAGCTTGTGCAAGCATCAGCTGGGAACGCTCATGACAACAAGGGCGAAGGCAGGAATGGAGAGCAGAGATCGAGGCTCAAGGACTTCCAGAATACCAACCCTCCCTTGTTTACCAAGTGCACCAACCCACTTTATGCCGATGACTGGAAGTTGCGCGTGTCAGAGATGATGAGAAAGTAACCCTGGCCACCCACTTTCTCGCGGGACAAGCAAGGACCTGGTTGATTAGTATCAAAGACATTCTACCAGTAGGAGAAGCCATTACCTGGATGGACTTCAAGGAAAGGTTCCGCAAGCACTACATCCCTCGAGGTTTGATCAAGATGATGAGACACCAATTACAAGACCTAAAGCAGGGAGGAATGTTTGTACTGCAATATCTGGATAAGTACACTGATCTGGCTAGGTATGCCCCTGATGACACCAACACTGAAGAGCAGAAGGTGGATACCTTCATGAATGGACTTCAGGATGAACTGTAGTGTCACCTGGTAGCTCAGAGGTTATAGGAGCTGGATGATCTTGTAGATGCTGTCATCCTAGTGGCAAATAAGCGCAAGGGAGTGATCAAGAACCGCAAGCACCGTATGATGCAGCAAGGAGGATCCAGTGGACAGAGGTCACGAAGCATGCCTCCATCTAGGCCTGCACCCCCACCGCAGAGAACTCCGTCCTATGCCCCCAACAACCCCAACCGCAACTACAACAACCCTCACCCTGGAGGCGGGAACCCAATACCTGCCCCAGAGGACCTGTCAACCCCAATGACCGCCCCAATACAGCTGGTTGCTTCACCTACGGGCAAGTGGGACACTACTCCCATGAGTGCCCCGAGAAGAAGAAGGAGAATGTGCCACACCCTAATGCAGCTCGCCTGAATCAAGGACATGCCATAGGAGCCCCAGCAAGGGATGCTGCCCCCAAGAGGCCCGCTAATGCTGCTAGAGGACATCTAAACCATATTACTGCTGAGGAAGCCCAGGAGTCTCCTGACATTGTTCTGGGTACGTTCCTTGTCAACTCCATCCCTACTATAGTATTATTTGACTACGGAGAATTGCATTTGTTTGTTAATGAACTGTTTGTTGAGAAAAGTGGAATGGAACCTAATCACCTAGATAGACTCATGCTAGTGCAAATACCTGGTTCGACGACCAAAACACAATACGTCTGCCGAGATATCCCAGTAGTAATCCATGGTATAACCTTCAAGGCCGATCTCATAGTTTTGGGAGCCCAAGGTCTAGTCGGGATACTAAGAATGGATTGGCTGTCCAGATATCATGGAGTTATAGATTGTGCAAGAAAAGCCATATGCAAGATGAGTAGTGAAGGAGTGCAAGTCGAGTATAGGGCAACTGTGCGCTCATCTTGGGTCTATTGCCAGAAGGGTATAACAGGACCTACCCTAGAGCTAGTACCAGTGGTCTATGAGTATCCGGATGTGTTTCCGGAAGAGCTACCCGGTATGCCCCCTGATCGGGATATTGAGTCCATCATAGAGTTAGTCCTCGGAACAGCCCCCATAGCTCAGAGGTCATACCGTATGAACCCCGAAGAGTTGGTCGAGTTGAAGAAGCAACTATATGACATGGAGCACAAGGGTCATATTCAGCCAAGTACGTCCCCTTGGGGATCACCCGTTCTTTTTGTGGACAAAAGAGATGGAACCACCCGGTTAGTGACTGATTACCGAAAGCTCAACGACGTCAGTATCAAGAACAAGTACCCCTTGCCGAAGATTGAGGATCTGTTTGATCAGCTAAACGGACCCCGAATCTTTTCTAAGATAGATCTTCACACCAGATACCACCAACTCAAGATCCGAGAGTCAGACATTCCCAAGACCGCCTTTACCACCCGATATGGTCTGTATGAATACACCGTCATGTCCTTTGGCTTAACCAATGCCCCTGCCTATTTCATGAATCTCATGAATAAGGTATTCATGCCTTTCCTGGACAAGTTTGTCGTGGTGTTTGTTGATGACATCCTCATATACTCCAAGCCTGAAGCAGACCCTGAGAATCACCTGAGACTAGTACTTGGTACCCTCAGAGAGCATCAGCTATACGCCAAGTTTAGCAAATGCGAGTTCTGGTTAAAGGAAGTTGGTTTCCTTGGCCACGTATTGTCCGTCCGAGGAATCTCAGTCAATCCCACCAAAATCAAATCAGTACTAGAATGGAAGTCCCCCACCAATCCCCCGGAGATCCAAAGTTTTCTGGGTTTAGCCGGATATTACCGCAAGTTAATTGAAGGTTTCTCAAGTATCGCGAAGCCGATAACACAACTACTGAAGAAGGACAAGAAGTTCGAATGGACAGAAAAGTGTGAAGAGAGTTTCTAGGAACTCAAGAAGAGATTAGTCTCCGCCCCTATCCTAACCATGCCAGACATCACCAAAAGTTTTGAAGTCTTTTGTGATGCCTCCAAGTTAGGACTCGGAAGTGTGCTGATACAGGAGGGCAAGGTCATTGCCAATCTATCTCGACAATTGAAGCCGCATGAGATGAACTACCCCACCCATGACTTGGAGCTTGTAGCCGTATTACACGCACTGAAGACATGGTGCCACTATCTGATGGGAAACTGCTGTGAGATCTACAGGGATCACAAGCATCTAAAATACATCTTCACGCATAACGAGTTAAAGATGAGGCAAAGAAGATGGATTGAACTGACCAAGGATTATGATCTTGGCATTCATTACCATCCGGGAAAGGCTAATGTTGTAGCTGATGCCCTCAGCCGGGAACCCTATTCCCCGAATGCTATGATAAAAAAGGAACAACCCGAACTGAGTCAAGAGCTAGAAAGGTTTGGACTAGAGCTGGTCAGCCATGGATTTCTAGCCCACCTGGAATTAAAACCGACCGTCTTAGACCAAATCAAGGAATCTCAGAAAGGACAGAAGAGCATAGAGGGAATAAAAAGAAGAATGGGAAGAGAGAATGTTCTCGGATTCAAGGTTGACGATAGTGGTGTGCTATGGTACAAAAGACGTATCTGTGTACCTAGTGACCATGACCTGAAGTAAACAATTATGAAGGAAGCCCATGAAACCCTCTACTCCATCCACCCTGGAAGTACCAAGATGTATCAAGACCTGAAGGAATAGTTTTGGTGGCATGGAATGAAGCGTGAGACATCCTTGTTCATGGCGAAGTGTGATATATGCTAGAGAGTCAAAGCCGAACATCAGTGTCCTACCGGATTGCCAATGAAGATTCTGGAATGGAAATGGGAAAAGGTTGGAATGGACTTTATCACCAGGTTACCCACATCCAGCAGAGCTCATGACTCAATTTGGGTTATAGTCGATTACTTATCCAAGGTAGGCCATTTTATTCCGGTAAGGACCAATTTCAATAGAAAGAAGTTGGCAGAACTGTAAATCTCTAGAATCGTCAGTCTTCATGGAGTCCCCAAGGAGATCGTGTCTGATCGAGAACCACAATTGACCTCCTGTTTCTGGAAGAAGCTACATGAAGCCCTGGGTACCACACTATCCTTTAGCACCGCCTATCACCCTCATACGGGAGGACAGACTAAGAGAGTCAACCAAGTCCTAGAGGATATGCTCCGCTCGTGTGTCCTAGCCTATGGATCCAAATGGGAAGACTGCCTGCCATTCGCCGAATTCTCCTACAATAACAACTATCAAGCCAGACTGAATATGGCACCCTTTTAGTTTCTCTATGGGAGAAAGTATAGAACCCCTCTAAACTGGACTGAAACCCGAGAGAGCCAAAACTTCGGTCCTGACATGATCAAGGCAGCCGAAGAGAAAGATCAACTAGCACGTGACCGTTTGAGAGCTGCCTAGTCTCGCCATAAGATATATGCCGACAACAAACATCGTGATGTGAGCTTTAATAAGGGAGACCTCGCGTATCTTCGCGTCTCTCCTCTCAAGGGAATGCAGCGATTACATGAGAAAGGGAAACTCGCCCCATGGTACATTGGAACCTTCAAGATCCTTGAGCAATGAGGAAAGGTATCATATCAATTAGAGATACCTAAGGAATTGGCAGATTTCCATAACGTCTTCCATATGTCCCAACTCCGGAAGTGTCTTCAAGCACCCGACAAGCTAGAAATCTTCAAGGAAGTCGACTATCATGCTATTGACTTCAACCATGATCAAACCTATCGAGAGGTGCCCGTTAAGATACTAGAGAAAGACAATCGACTCACCCGACGCCGGAACATAAACTTCTACAAGGTCCAATGGAGCAACCACTCCAAAGAGGAAGACACATAGGAACAAGAGCATTACCTCAGGAAGGAGTTCCCTCATCTCTTATTGTCTCATCTCGTGAATCCCGGAACAAGATTCTTTTAAGGGGGAAGGTCTATAACATCCCATATTTTGCATCCTTGTTTGCTTAGAATATATGTCTAGAATTTAGGGGGAAATAAAACTTTTAGGTTTAGGTTGCCTTTTTGCTACTTGCTTGGTATGTATGCTTGATCAATTATGCTTCCCCTGTTTCCTTGGTGTCTTGCCATGTTAGTGTTATCCTTGAGTGTTGCAAGTTTAGAATTTCTAAAACAATGGTTTGACAACCCCGAGAAACACTATTTGCTTGAATACTTGAGACTAGAGCAAACTCCTAAAAATATGGCTAAGTAAGAAAAGGCTTAACAAGTCCCATCTTTGGTTGAATAATGTGAGCAACCCTAAACCCCATTTGTCCATGCGAACATATGGACTTGTACCTTGTTATGAGTACTCCAAATCCCACCCCCAAACCTGGTTTAAACATATCCCTAAGCCTCTTGCATACAAGGGAATTATTCCCTAGTAGAAACATATGCTATGACCACCTTATTTTTGGCAAACTTTGGGAGATGTTTTCTAGCACTTCGGATCGATCCAGGCAGCAAACATGGGATGCAACCATTCACCTTGCATTCATCCACCTCCCTATAGTCCACCCTCTGCCATTGGAAGCTTGAGCTCGACGAGAGCATCCAACAAAGTCACCACCCGAGCCACTTTGCCCTAGATCACCCCAACACCCTGTACACCCTCTCCACTTGTGTTGCACCGCATGCATCAGGCATGGCATGAACCCTGCATGCCAGAGTGCACCGCACACCACCCCTGGTAGCCCCTTGCAACCAGCCCCGACCTAGGGAGAGAGAGAGACCGCAACAATGGGTCAGTTTAGCTCGACCAGCCACCAGCCATGCACGCCTTTGCTCTGCCGCGTCTTGGTCCACGCTGCAGCGCACCCCTTCCCCAGGCACCACCCCGCACTTCCCCTCGCTCACCCGCAGCCCTAGCAACCCCCAACCCGTGCTGGCCACGTCGCCGTGAACACGTCGCGCACGTCGATGTTTCCCGCCCACTAGTACAAAGTGATACCGTCCCCGCGTAGAGGGAGACCTCTCCTCTCCCTCTGAACCACCCCATGCCGATAACCACGCTGCATCCCGTCTTCCCCGCACTATGTCGAGCGTGACATCATGCCGAGCACCTCGCGTGCACCACCCTATCACCACCTCGCACGCTCCCAAGGCCACGCGCTACAGATAACCGCGCCCCGCAGCCCTCTCTCTCACGCAGAGACACACCCCCCCCGCCGCGCGCAGCCAACCCCAGCGTTGCATCCCTCTCGCCACGGCCCCCTACACCTGGCGCACCATGGGAGTCCACACTCGCGTTTAAAGGAACCAAGTCGGCCCAGCCCAGAACCCCACGCCATTCCACTCCCAACGAACCACCAGTCCACCCATAGAGCGGAGCCGAGCCCCGCTCGTCCTCTGCTTCTCTCACCATCGCTGCAACGCCGCAGAATCCTCGTAGAAGCGGTGAAGGTTGCCGTCAAGGCTAACCCCCTCTACTCTGATTCTTTCCTCTGCTGCGCTCGCTGCATAGACGCCGATCTAACCACTTTTTCCTCCGTTGCTAGGGACACTGGAGCAGTGAGGATGTCCAAGAGCACCGAGCTGCCCTGTGGATGTCTGCGACGTAGATAGCAGCCGAAGCCACCCTCGTCGCCCCTCGTTCGAGTACCCGTCGTCGACCGCGTCAAACCCTGCCATCGTCGACTCCTCTCCGCCCCTAGGTGAGACGCCCTAACCCCTCTATGCACAGCTAGGGTTCCTATCATCGACGTATCCTTCCTAAGAAGAAGACGAGCCCCTGACCAACGGATCTGTTTTAATCCAACGACCGACAACGCCCTATACCCCTTCAAGCCCTATAGCCACTGACATGCAGGCCCCATCGCGGGTTTTGAAAACCCAGAGTTCCTGCGCAGGCCGCCGAGCATGTGGGCCGGCCCAACCCCTGAGCAGGCCATGGCCCCGGCCTCTGCGTCCTTCCCCTTTTATAATTTTGGCTATTTTAGATTCCAGAAGTTGCGTTGTAGCTTAAAATTCACCAAACTTCATCTGTTTAATGTTTCGGTACGAATCAAATTTTGTATGATAACCCCTACAAATCTCTACCACATGGAGCTGGTAGATTGCTACAACACCATCTGTGATTTTACTGAGATTTTTAATGGTAAAATAATGCTGTTTAAAGTCCTTAATTCATATTAATACTTCTGTAACTCAGAAAATTATGAAACCACTTTACATGCCTTGCATTTGAACGTGCATATCTAACAAAATTGGAATCAAACAGTTTGGAGCTGTATAGCTCTTGTTCTAATTTCACAAGTTCTGGACATAAGATTTTTACTTTAATTCCAGAAGCTACTGTGGACCTACTTTTGGGATGAGACCAACTCCCAGAGTTGAGTCTCTGTTAGTACTTCTTGTTCACTGAAGGGCATAATTTTTGCTTTAGTAGTTTTTCCCTGAGAATTTTCTTGCTAAAGCTACCCATGTTTCCAGTAATTTAATTGCTAAAAATCAACCATAATAGATAGAAACATGAATCCATTTGGGTTGGCTTGATAATTTTATTATCTGTCCAGAAATATAAGATTTGGTCATTGTTCACCTACAGGTCTTGGTCGAATAAACTGTTTGCTTGTTAATCTAGTGTTCACCATTAAAATCACCATAATTGTTTAGCTTAATCTTTTTAATTGATTCCCGTGGCATTGTTTTGATAGGATCTATAGCTTCACGTGTGTGGTTGGGTTTTCTTAGTTGAACATCTGATTTGTACTGTTTGTGATGTTTGTCTTATGGTTGATGGTTGGTGTTGTGGTTTGTTCTTTTTCCTTTGCGACCATTGATACGAACGAGGACGAGTTTGAGGAAGGTGTTTCAGAGGACTTTGAGGAAGAAGATCAGGAACAAGCTGCCAACCAAGGCAAGCCACATACAAGTTCATGAGACTTTTCCTACCCTTACTTTATTCATCTTGTTTTACCTACTTTTACTAATGCTTTTTTTACTCGTTTTATATATCTTTATTATGTGTATTGGTTTGGCTCCTCCAAACTTATACCTATGGTACTGTTTAAGTTCATCCCTTGTATACACCTACTCTTGCCCCTGTAGTTTAAGGTGGTTTATTATGCCACAACCCATTTGGAGACCCCTGTTTAGCCTATAGAAAACTCTAGGTTGGGAACCCGAGAACAAAATGGTTTTGATTTAAAACCTTAAGTGGGACTTGACGAGAGAACTTAAAAGAGAAAGGTTTTGATTTTTCCAAGATGGTGTTTGGTTCGACACTATAAACGCAAATGTAAATGATGTCAAATTACACTATTAATGTAAAGGGAATGGGGAAAAACCAAAACATGTTTGGTTCATCTCATGATAGGAATTACATAGCCCAGTATGATGGATCTTGGTTGCCCCACTTTTTCCTTGCTGCCATGCACTTCGGTACTCGTGTTGTTCTGCTGAGATGCCTTATGTGTCGTCGGATTGATGACAAGTACACCATGAGGTGGTCCTCCAGGCTTGAGGAAAAGAGGGGTGTGAGATGTACAGCATTCTAGGATGCTGAGCACACAAGTTTACCCAGGTTCGAATGCGCCGGCTTTGGATGGATCCTACTCCTGCTAGCAATCTAGTAATACGGCAGAGCCGGAATATGGGTTACAAGGGTTTCGCCTGTGCGAGTTGAGATTGTAGACTATTGTGAGGGTGCCCTAAAGGCTCTCCCAAGGACGGCTTATATAGATATCTGGCCTAGGGCTTACAGGAGAGATCTATCCAGCTACGACTAAGAGTCGGTTACAAAGTACATCTTGAACTACAAGTAACACTACCAGCCTATGTCGGTAATCTTCTTGGCCTTCCCGTAGCCGGACTGGATTTCGTCTCTTCTCTCTGACTGGGTCGCCCGTGAAGCAAAGCTCTAACCCGAAGTGGGCCACCCTGGTCAGTGAGGCATAGTGAGGATACCCAGAAAGTATATCCCCAACACCAGCCCCCGGAAGCCTCCAAGATCCAAAGTCAGATTTCATCATCGTCTAGCTTGATCTTCGGCTTGCAGAATCTTGAAGGGTTCCTAAAACTTCAAATGAAAAAATAGGATCCGAGTCTCAAAAGAGCCGGACCTAGGAATGTGTTATTCGGGTTTCCAGCTTGAAATTCAAACTAAGCCGGAACTTGGTCTCTGACGTATCCTGACACTAGTCATGGTCAAGTCACCTCACTGACAGACATTCCTGTCAGCAAGACCGTTGGTGGGTCCGCCTTTCGCGGAACCGAGGTGTCGTTTTAATGCGTGTGTGGAGATCGAGGCAGCATAATCATCGTGTGGGGGTTACCCAGTTCCTTCCACAACGCATGACGCATTCACTATTGCGTTTACACGAATCTTGACGCGGCTGGAGGATATAAGTGGTTAGGATTCTTTTCCCCAACTTCTTCACCAGCACTTGCACCATTTCCTTCCTACCAATGCCTCCCAC
The DNA here is from genome assembly GCA_910589775.1 of Avena eriantha. Classification (NCBI taxonomy): domain Eukaryota; kingdom Viridiplantae; phylum Streptophyta; class Magnoliopsida; order Poales; family Poaceae; genus Avena; species Avena eriantha. The sequence continues at coordinate 216,676,237 of OU342741.1, forward strand.
GAACATAGAGCTCCTCTGCTCCCCAGAATCCTCTAGCGCCGCCCATCCTAGGTCACCAGTACATGAAAAATGGCTTCAGCATCATCTTCCAGCACGGCGGTGAAGGTAGTGATGGCAGCGGCAGCGGAGAAGGAGAGCAACCGCGGGGGTCTGGATCTCGTGCGTCCTTGACGACGCCAAGCTCCACGTCATGGAGGACGAAGGACTCCTCCATGCTAGCGACTGGTGGAGTGGCTTCAGCAAAACCATCCCCAATCCCCGCGCCGGCGAGCGGGTACACTTCAGCACCCACCCTGATAGAGGTTTGAGTTTCCCTTTTCTAAGGTTATCGATCACTATGGAGTGCAACTCCATCATCTTCCCCCGAACTCTCTCTTAGAGATGTGCACGTATGCATCTTTGTGCGAGGGGTACCTCGGCATTAGGCTGAGTCTCACTCTTTTCCAGTTTTACTTTCATGTCCGGAGAAACTCCATCACCGCCGGTAAACCATACAATACCGGTACTATTTGTTTTCTATTAGAAGAGAGCGCGTCTATCCTCGAATTATGGCCAGTGAGTCGGTGAAACAATGGCCGTCCACTTTCTTTTATCACAAGGATATTCCTGCTCCTGGCAAAGCTACTGCTTTGCTGGCTTTCGTCGATGGTGCTACCACGCCCCAAGAGTCCTGGGATGCAGATGCGCTGGCTCTCAGTGATGATATGCTTCTTGCCAAGAGGCGGATCGAATATTTGATGAAGCACAATGACCTTAAGGGGTCCGACTTAGTTCGCAGCTAGGTGGCGTGCTAGATCCAGCCTCTCCAACATCATGAAGACCGGCTTATGCATTCCATTACAGCATCCAAGAAAGATTCCCCACGGATCTGCTCCAAGCCTTACTCAGATAAAGACTACGTGTGTTAAATCAAGTGGCCGATAAGGGAGCGGATTGAGAGAAAAATCCCGGAGCTGTCTTTGGACATGCATACGGTGAAGATCCTGTGGTACCGGTAAGTTTCCAGGAGAAACTCGAATTATGTGTTCACCTTTACCTTGTTTTGCAATACTGAGATATCTCGTCTCTTTTTAGCTTGCTGACCTCCCCGAGTCAGAGCTTGCTCCTGTTGAGGGATATCCTCCTAAGATTTCTTAGGACGATGGAGAGTTGATTCCACTGCTAGAGACTTTTACCTGAAAGCAAAAAACTTCGACAGTTGCTATTGGCACAAAGGAGGTGACGGTTGTGAAGAGGTAATATTTCCTCACAAGGTCTTTGTACTATATGTCTTATTTCTTTCCGAGATGTAATATTCTTTGTTCTATTACCTTCTCAGAGAGAAAAAGCTCACCAAGGGCAAGGGGAAGGGAGCTTTGTTGAAGCCCCTGCGCCAGTCAAAGCTAAATTTGACTTCTCCTGCCACAGCACCTCCGACTCATACCCCTTAGCCTTCTGCGGCGCTGGAGATTACCCCATATCTGACCCTCGTAGAAGATCCAGCTCAATCAGCAGAGCTAGTGATCCTCGGATCGCAGACTGACTTTAGCATGGATGACTCAGGTTTTGATAAGGGTGAACCCTCCTCGTGTAATGATCCTTCTGTAGAGGTCTTCACTGAAATCCTCCTCAGCAATCTGGGAATTGCCAAACTAGGCCTTTCTCGGAAATCTGCAGTGGAGATCCAACGGCTCGCCCGACAATGTCTGGAAAGTCGGACTATCACTGCCAAAGAAGAAGCACAAGAAGCAGAGGACCTCAAGTACTCTGAACTTCTCGAACAACTCCGTCTTCGTGACGAGAGGCTGAGAATCGGCGAGTTTCCACCACCAGTGATCCTGCTCACCCTCGCCGAGAAGGTTACCACAGAAGTGAACATGAGTTTGAGCAAACTAACTCATGAACAACATGTAAGTTGGAATTCCAACTTACATTTTTACTTTATTCCATATCATATCCTCTAGCCCCCAAGCATGAAGCTGGACAGACAATCCGAATTTATGCTTCCTTAGGATGCCAAAGAATGAACTAGTGTAGCCCATAAGGCTCGTGCTGATATTTAGCAAAGATATTAGCCCGATTTTTTAGTAGACTTCTGACTCTGGTATTCTAAATTACAGAAAGTTAATTCATATAACCAGGAATTGTTGAAGAATATCTGTAACAAGCGGAGAGAAATCAGAGCTCTCCGACTTCAGAATGCTCAACTGAAAGTATCCAGGGATGAGGCTGAAGGTAAGCATTCTAGTACTCAAACCCTGCCTTTTAATTTCATAGTCGAAATTTTGTTCAATTGTTGTTCTTTTGACTATAGCACTGGTAAAGCAATCATGTGCTATGATTGAGGAGGCTGAGAATCTGAAGACCTGGGAGGTGGAAAACAAGGACCTCCGCCAAGAGCTGAACAAACTTAAGGCGGATCATGAGAAGAGCATTGCTCAAGTTCTCGAATCCTCCTCCATGGCTACCGAGGAGCGTGATCGTAAGATTGTGCTCTAGGATAAGAAAATCTCGGATCTCAGCAATGAATTGTTCAGAGAGAAGAATATTGCTGAGGCACTCCGGGCTGAACTCTAGAGTCTTCGGGAGGAGAACACCAAAGTCGACGATGTCATCTTCAGTATATTTCCCTCTTTCTGACTTTTCTGCATCTTCCGACTCTTTTGGAGTCTGGATTTATTTTATTAACTCTTTTGCATTACATGCGTAGGTTCTCTGAACTTACTGGACTCAGCCTCTGCCGAATCTCGCACTAGCCAGCTTACACAAGTCGGCGATTTGCTTCATGACTTCCGCCAATCCATTGAGGATTTGGCGAAGTTCTCAAGGTTCTAGACAAGCATAGCATGTCCAACTTTAAAGTGCGAGACAAGGCCAAGGAGATGCCCTAGCTCATCCAGGACTGGAACATGTCCTACGCATGGACCACAACGCAGAATGCTCTCACCATGGTCATGAGACACCATGGAAGCATGGACATCTAGCAAGTGACCAGAGGGTATTCTACTGTGGATGAAGACGGATAGGAGCAGGACATCAAAGCAATCATGGACTCATGTGCCGGATATGGGTGGCACGTAGCTTACTTGACCAGCTATGATACTCCATTCTTCACTCGTGTAGAGACGCCGTCTCCGCCTGCCGAAGAAACTGGTGAAGGTTCCGACGACAAACAAACCATCTCAGATTTGAACGTCTCAGAAAGATATCGAGGCGAGGCGGATGTCTCCAGCGAGCCGGCAACTCCTTCTTCTTCCCCTACATCGTAGAGCATAAGAACAAACAATGTATTATTCTGAAAACAATTCGGGTTGTAAATCAGTAGTATGATACTTTTTCTGGTGCTATGTTTTATTTTATCTCTTTAGCACTTTTTGGCTCCATAACTTTCTGTGCCTGAAATATTTTCATAAGAACTTTATGTTTTTTGTCTGTACTTATCGTTTATCTGGCTTTCCGCCTCGTCCCTTTCGTGAGACGGCCAACCTTTAGCACGGAAACTTTGCCGAGCAACGAAGCTCAGTAGCTAAACCAGTTTAAACTCGGAAACAAAGCCGGCTTCCAGTACCAACAATTTACTACTCGGAAAATGCCCGCATCCGCCAATTAGACAAATAACCAAAGTATAGACTAGAAAATTTAGATTTATACCCGAAGGTAGCAATTTTAGAATCATAAATCTAAACCAGAACAAACATGAGCATAAAGTACTTTCAAGTATTCTGGGATTTTCGACCGTGACATGATCATTTGGAAATAAGATGGTAAAAACCTTCTAAGAATTTTTTTTGAGGCAACCAACACTTTATTTCTCATTGAACATGTACACATATATGATTACAAATAAAGATAAACTAAGAATAAAAGGGACGTAGATGAGAAATATTCCATGATCTGTCTAATTCTTCCGGGTATGTACTGCCTCCAGGTCTCTTTCTTTTCTTAGTAGCAGGTCTTTCTTTGACTGGCCGCATATCAGTTAGATAGTAAGAACTATTGTGCAATACTCGGCTAACTAAAAAGATCCCTTCCCATACTGGGAAAATTTGTGCTTTCTTTTCTGCACAAGCCGGAGAACCAAATCACCCTTATTGAAAGATCGGTTTCTGACTCTCTGGCTATGATACTTGCGTAACTTCTGCTGATAGGCTGTTGAAATCATATCATCAATGATGCGAACTTCTTCGACTAAGTCGAGATCATTTTGTCGAGAAATTTCGGCATCCTCTTCAATATACCCGACAATTCTAGGATAAGTGTGAATCAAATCACTAGGAAGAACTGCTTCTGCGCCATATACCAAGAAGAAATGTGTGTATCCAGTTGACCTGTTCGGAGTTGTTCGTAAGCTCCATATAACAGAAGGTAATTCCTCTGCCCAAGCCCCCGCATCACGTCGTAGTGGTGCTTCAAGTCTTGGTTTTAGGCCTTGCAGGATTAAACCATTTTCTCTTTCAACTTGTCCATTAGCCTGTGGATGTGCGACTAACGCAATGTCAAGCCGGATATTTTGTTCGTTGTGGAATTTGGCAAGCTCTCCCATAGAGAAATTACTCCTGTTGTTCGTGATAATGTTATGCCGATAACCGTATCGGATTATGCCATCCTCGACAAATCTTCTGGCTGTTGCTCCATCACAACTAGTGATGGGTTTAGCCTAAATCCATTTTGTGAATTTATCCACCATCACTAAGAGATGAGTAAATCCACTTGGAGCCCATTTAAACGGTCCTACCATGTCAAGCCCCCAGAACACGAAAGACCATGTTAGAGGTATTGTTCGCAGCTGATCAGCCAGAACGTGAGCTTGTTTGGCGTACTTTTGGAAGTCTCTGACATCTTGACTAGTTGTTCGGCATCTGCCTTGGCTGTATGCCAGAAAAAACTGTGTCGGAAAGCTTTTTCCATAGGAGATTTAGCTGCAGCATGGTGACCACACTCGCCTTCTTGGATTTCTAATAAGATTTCCACTCCTTCTACCGGAGATACACAATGCTGAAAGACCCCAGACGCACTCCGCTTATAGAGCTCATCACTAATTATAGTATAGGCTTTTGATCATTGGGCGATCTGCCGGCTCAGAATTTCGTCTTCGGGTAATTTTCCATCTACCAAGTAATCAAGGTAGGGTTGAGTCCAGCTGGGAATTACAGCCAGAACTGCTACTAAAGGTGAGTCGGATTTGGTCGGATATTCCTCGTCTACTCCTTTTATAGAAGAAACTTTGAGGTGCTCCAGAAAAGCGCCATCCGAAACCTTTTTCCGTGTAGAGCCTATACGAGATAGTGCATATGCTTCCTCATTTTCTGTTCGAGGGATGTGTTGAACTTCAAACCCTTCAAACAATTTAGATAGTTCATCCACGATAGCTCTATATGCTGCCATGTGTTTATTGGCATTATAGATATCCGACACTTGTTAGGCAACAAGATCCGAATCTCCATAACACATTAAACGTCGGATGCCGATATCCTTAGCAATCTGGATTCCATGCAAAAGTGCTTCATACTCTGCAATGTTATTTGTCGCTGTGAAGTGCAACTGCAAAACCTAGAAAAGTTTATCTCCTTGGGGTGACTTGAACACCACGCCAGCCTCTGAGCGCTTTAGACCCGTCAAAATGTAGGGTCCAGTACTTCGACTCTGGGAGGGTCATATTCTTCGTTGTCTCTGTCCAGTCAGTGACAAAGTTAGTGAGGATTTGGGATTTGATTGTTGTACGAGGTTTGTACTCGATGTCGAAAGCTGAAAGCTCTATGCCCCATTTTGCGACGCGACCTGTGGCATCACTTTTGTTGATTATATCTCTCATGGGAGTTGTGCTCACCACGGTAACAGGATGTTCCTGAAAATAATGCCGTAACTTACGAGATGCGAAAAACACACCATAAGCCATCTTTTGATAGTGCGGATACCACTTCTTTGATTCAGTTAAGACCTCGCTGAGATAATAAGTCGGACACTGCACCAGGTGTTCCTGAATTTCCTCTGGTCTCTCCACTACCATGACGACACTAACGGCCCTGCTTTTCGGAGCGAGATAGAGCAACATCGGTTCCTATGGTTCCGATGCTGCAAGGATGGGAGCAGATGAGAGTACTACTTTCAGGTCTTGTAGTGCAGCTTCAGCTTTGTTGGTCTAAGCGAACTTTTTGGTCTTTCTCAGGAGCTTGTATAGTGGTGCGGCTCTTTCACCGAGCCGGCTTACAAATCGACTAACTGCCGCAATGCAACCAGCTGCTCTTTGAACGTCCTTCAGGCGAGTTGGCCTAGAAATATTGAGTATAGCCTTAATCTTATCTTAGTTTACCTCTATGCCACTTTGAGACACAATAAAACCTAACAATATTCCGGCTGGTATTCCAAAGAAACATGTCTTCGGGTGAAGCATTATGTTGTATTTTCGTAGATTGGTAAACATTTCCTCCAAGTTGGAAATTAACGTTTCCTTCTTTTTGGACATCACCGCAATGTTATCCACATATGCATGTACATTACGTCCGATTTGGTCGTGGAGGCAACGCTGCATAGTGCACTGGTACGTAGCTCCTGCGTTCCTGAGCCCAAAGGGCATCGTAATGAAACAGAAGGTCCCGAAGGGGGTTATGAATGAAGTTTTGATTTTATCCGATTCCTTCATCCGAATTTGGTGATATAAAGAATATGCGTTGAGAAAACAAAGGAGTTCCGAGCTTGCCCTAGAATCAATAACTTGATCAATCCTAGGTAGAGCGAACGGATCTTTAGGACAAGCCTTGTTCAAGGCAGTATAATCAACACACATCCTTAAATCAGTGGTGTCCTTTTTAGGGACCATTACAAGATTAGCCGACCAATCAGTATGGATGACCTCTTCTATGAATCCGGATAACTCGAGACAGGCTAGTTCCTTAGCTATTGCCTAACGCTTTTGATCGTCGAAACGTCGTAGGGACTGTTTGACGGGTTTAGCTCGGGTGTACACTTAGAGAGTGCTCGGCAAGTTCCCTAGGTACTCAGGTCATGTCAGATGGCTGCCATGCAAAGATATCTTGATTTGCTTGGAGGAACTTGACAAGCGCACTTTCCTATGCGCTATCTAGGCCTACGCCTATCTGGGTCACCTTGGAGGGATCATCATCCTTCAACAGCGTCTTCTTCATCTCTTCCGATGCCTTGAACTCCGGATTTGGCTTTCTCACCGCCTTCTTTGTTGCGGGCATCTCGGACGGATCAATGGTCTTCTTGATATCCTAGTACTCCTGGGTGTTCAACACGGCTTTAGCAAAGGCAGCATTTCCGTCCTCGCACTCTCGCGCCTTCTTCCGGTCTCCCCTGATTGTGATCATGCCTTTGCGACCTGGAATTTTCATCATATTGTAAATGTAACATGAACGAGCCATAAAAGCCCAGTAAGCCGGACGTCCGAATATAGCATGGTATGCGCTCTTGAACGGGACCACTTCAAAGGAAAGTGCTTCTGTCCGATAGTTCTTTGGAGTTCCAAAGGTAACATCCAAAGTGATTTCTCCTAGGGAATTTGCTTGTCTTCCTGGGACAACTCTGTGAAAGATCCCAGAGCTGTAATTCAGCTGTGTCTCCGAGATTCGCATCCGGCGTAGTGTTTCGACATACAGGATGTTAATGTTGCTGTCGCCATCCATGAGAGTCTTGGATAAACCTTAGCCATCAATAAGTGGATTAACGACTCAGGCGCATTTTCTTCGCCTATGCAACTTAGGTGGATGATCAACATGGTCAAAGGTGATTTCCACTTCCAACTAGTCCAAAAATTGTGGGACAGCCAGAATAGTTGTGTTGATCTCATGCAGAACTGCTTTCTTGACCTTAGATGGTTGGGATCCGAGGAAGGTGACGTAAGTGTCTTTCTTTGTTGGGAAGTTTTTCTTTCCCTCCGTCTTGGGATTTGAAGGATCAACTTCCTCCATGTCAGAATCTTCCCTTGTCTCTTTATCTTTTTCAGGATTCTTCTTTCCCTTCTTCTGCTTAGCCCTGTAGCCAGCGGTATCGTCTTTCTTGATGTCGTTAGTAAAACGACACTCGCGTTTGTGTGAGACGATCCCCATTGGCATCTAAGTGATGCACACATGGGTTATTAGCAATGTCAGCCTAGGAGTAGGTTTTGCCAGGTTGCTAGTCTCCTCTACCCTGGACTCTTGATGTCCCACGACCATGTCCATGGCCACCGCCACGTCCTCCTCGTCCTCCAGAAATGAAAGTAGCAGTGACCAGTGTTGTTTCCACATTGGGTTTTTCTTCCGAGGTATTCTTGTGCTTCTGAGCTTGCTGCTTTGGTTGTTTTGCCCACTATGGCACATCTCGGGCATTCAGTAATCCCTCTGCGTCATCGTCAGCATCTGCATACTTGCTCGTTGTTTCTATCATCTCTCCCAAATCAGTAACCTTGTCACAATTCAAGCGATGACGTAGTAAACCAATTGGGAGTCCTGCAATGAAAGCTTCAATCGCAGTTTGGTCATTTACTCCTTCACAAGAGTTCTTAGTGTCGATCCATCGTCCGAGGTAATCTCGGCAAGTTTCTCTGGCTTTCTGGGTGCAACATTGTAGGTATCCTATCGTATAGGGCCTTCGATACGTGCCTTCGAAATTCCGAAAGAATGCACTTTGCATGTCATACCAGTTGTGGATGGTGTTCTTCAGAAGTTCATTGAGCCATGATCGTGCCATCTTCCGCAACATAAGTGGGAGATATCAAGTTGCGACCAGGCTGTTTCCACCTTTGGCGATGTAGCAAGCTTGGAAAAAAGTCTTGGAGCCAAGTATCTGGCCGAGCTACACCGTCGTAGGGTTGGGTATTCCTTGAGATAACAAATCCTTCCGGGAATCTTGTTGCTCTTATGTGTGGTCCAAAGCATTTTGGGCCCATGTATGTATCGTCGTTTTCATAGTGTCACGCCTCTATGTTGGAGTTAATCCGGTGTCTTGCGTCGCTTGGCGACAAAGATCGCCATCCTGATTGATGGTTGTGGCTACAGTGCCTTGCAGCCGGAGTTTGGCTTCTTCCACCACCTCCTTCGCCACAACGCCCTCCTTGGCCTCCTTGGGAGCTGTTGTGATGGCTACTTTGTGGAGAGGGTGAAACAGCTGGATTGTTTCCGGCCTATCGTCGGCCCCCGTCCAGAGCGTCATTACTCTAGTTCCAGGGAGGGTCTTCATTGCGACGAGCCCCCTGTCGGCTTGACTCGGCACGATGTGCATCGTTCCTTCGTCTATCATTCCCATCACGATGGGTTCAGCTGGACGGCTTGTATGTCTAGGAGGTGGCATTCTTTGTCGGTACTCCTCCCGACATTTCTCTTTGTCTTCTTCCCTGCGATCGTTCGACTCTTGCCGGGTGGATTTCTCGGATATAGTGCAGCAATCGCCTCTTGCTCGTCGGCTGGAGCAATGTTGGACCAGTCTCATGCAGCTCTGTGGTGCTGTCCTGAAGATCTGGTTCTTGAGTGATTGTCTTCTCGACAATCGGAATGGTCATGCTGTTCCAGAACCCGTTGGGGTCTTTGTCGTTCCAATCCGGATCCGTGCGACATTGGTCTAATTGAGAGACCGGTTTTCCGCTCCTGGATTTCACGACCTTCTGCTACTCCAAACCCTTGGTGAGTAGTTTAATGCCCAATCGAACCTGCTCTGGGCCTGGATTATTTGCCAGGATGTCTCGGGCTATAGCGGTGTTTTGCACTGGTGTTGGATACACCAGATCTCCATTACTGTCGAGCCGAGGTCTCCCTAAATCTCCCTCAAAGAGAACCTTGCATACTTCCGGAAATTGATTGTCATGTGTGTGTCGTTTTCGGTTCGTCTGATGTTGCGGAGAGATGAGCTTCTCCGCAGTAGCCATGCGTTTCTTCTCTTCCTTGATATTTTTGGCTTCATCCAGGAGTACTTGGCGACGCGCTTCTAGGGCTTGGGCCCTTTCTTCCAATTCTGTAGTAGTGAGTTCTGCCGCAATAGGGATAAGTGTGGTTAATGCAGCATGGATGAGTTTACGGGCACCTGCGGTGACCACGTGTCCATCCACCGACTCTTCTTTGGGCTCGTCTGGGATAATTGCTCCATCCGAGTCTTCCTCGTATTCCTCGGCAATCACCTCCTCTGCTAGAATTTCTTTTGCGGGGTCTTGTTCTTCTTGTTCTTCTTGTTCTTCTTCTTTGCCTTCTTCGCAGCGCCGATAGAAAAGATGGATTTGGGTCCTTTTCTCGGAGTCAAGCTTTGATCGGGACTTTCAGACATCTGGACCTCAGGATTATCTCCGAGTTCCATGTCATCCTGCGCTTTGGGAGAGTTTTCCTTGGATCCTTCATCCATGGCTTATCCTTCTTGTGCAGCTTTGGAGTTGAACCCCTTTTCATATTCCGTGGAGAACTTTCGGAAATCGGCCGACGTCATCGAGTCATCCGAGGATGTGGGTAAGTCGGTGTTTGTTCCGATAGCCTCTAGCACCGATTCTTCGTTGTCTCCAGCATCGGCAGAACCGGATTCATATCCAACATATCTGACAAAGTGTGACGTGTGGGTCCACGAGGTAGTTGCGGCTTTCCTCGTGGGCTTCCTCGAAATTCTTGATGGTGTTGAGAACTGCATCCACGTTTGTGCCTTGTAGCGTCATGGGCCTCAGAGTTGGTTTGTTCTGGAGTTGGCAGAGCCGGAACCAAGGTTATTGTTTTGATCCTCCTAGACTCCGACCTCGATGGGTAGATCGATCTGGATTCGGACTCACTAGGGAGATCCACTCCAGATTTGACTTGAACCGCAAGATCTACTTCAGGTTCGGCTTTCTCCACTATCTCTGCAACAGGTGCGGGTTGGGTGGGTTTAGGGTTTTCTGAGATCCGGAACTCTGCCGCCTCCGTGGACAAAGGGGACCTAGAAATTTCTTCTGCCTCTATCATCACCGCTGGGGTGGGTGGGGCAGGTTCAGCGAATCCGATGTACACATTGATTTCGCCAAAGGACACGATGGTGTAAGCGGTCACGGCCTCCCTATCCAGAATCCAGGTCTCGTCGAGAACGATGAGAGGGACTTCGCTGGCATAGAGGATGCGACCGATGGTGATAGTCTCGTCGATTCCGATTCTTGCAGATTCTGCTCGGAATGCAGATCCAAAGCTTACTTGCCCCACGGTGGGCGCTAACTGTCGTCCATTGATGATAAGTACGCCATGAGGGGGCCCTCGAGGCGTGTGGAAGAGAGGGGTGTGAGACGTATGGTGTTCCGGGACGGTGAGCACACAAGTTTACCTAGGTTCAAATCCACTGGCTTTGGACGGATCCTACTCCTGCTAGCAATCCAGTAATACAAAAGAGGTGGAATATGGGTTACAAGGGTTTTGCTTGTGTGAGTTGAGATTGTAGACTATTGTGAGGGTGCCCTAAAGCCTCTCCCTAGGACGGCTTATATAGATATCCAGCCTAGGGCTTACAGGAGAGATCTATCAAGCTACGACTAAGAGTCAGTTACAGAGTACATCCTGAACTACAAGTAACACGGCCTATGTCGGTAAGTCTTCTAGGCCTTCCTGTAGCCAGACCGGACTACGTCTCTTCTCTCTGACTAGGTCGCCCGTGAAGCAAAGCTCTAACCCAAAGTGGTCCACCCTGGTCAATGAGGCACAGTGAGGATACCCGGAAAGTATATCCCCAACATTATGCCAATGGCGCCTTGTCCTCCTCCTAGATTTCCTGTTTTGCACAACTAATCTCCCTCAGCTCGCGTTGCTGGAGCGGGTCTCTCACCACTAGTTTCCTCCCCGGTGGTGTTGACGATAGGTGATGTAGAGCTTTCTATGGCGCGACTATGGCGGCCGCCTAGAGAGTATGTATCTCCTCCCAGATCAAAATGTATGGATGTCATCCTCAATTCCTCGCCGCGCCCATCTCTAATTTCCTCCCCGTCGCTTCTCCGCCGAGAGAGAGAGAGAGACGCAGCCGCAACGCTGAGGAAACTGATTACGGAGGGGAGGGTGCGGAAACAAATATGTGAAGCGGTGTTATTTGATTACAGGGAACCTAATTACAGCCATGCCGAACAAAACAAATTTCAATGTATTCAGATCCCATCGGTAACGGGTTACGTTACATAATCACGAACCAAACACGTTCCAAGTGGATACACCGAGGAGGAGAAGGAGAAATGTTTTTGAAAACGCACCCGGTTCCTTGCAGCTTAGCTATAACAACTTACCCGTGCAACCACATTACTCCTAATGGGAAGGGGCTTGATCTAAGGGTGGTCCGCTCTGGTATAAGTTGCCTCACAACTACTACAAGGGATCTCGATCCCTAGAGGCTGGGCCTTCTCCTGTAAAGGTCCATGTAAGACATCGACCTGGAGAAGGAACGAACTGTCTGCAGGCAGCCAAGCATTACTGGGAGCCCCTCATTGAAAGTTCCCACTTTGTGCAGTGTAAATTGCGCTCTGGTTGGTCCTCGGTATCCGATGTCCCGGTGTTGGGGGGGACAACTCTCAGGGTAGGCGCTTATATTAGAGTAGATCTCCCAAGGGTCATGTTTGATTATGCGCACCCCGCATACTAGTGTATGACGATCCACGACTGTTCGTGGCGGATGTATCGAATCTTGTGGATAAAGTGTACAACCTCTGCAGAGCGTAAATCTATTCGAATACCCGTGTCCGCGGTTATGGACGGTTGGACAAACTACTGTAGAGAAGTGTGGTTTTGTTTTACAAAAAGTTTTTGAAAAAGGTTTTGACCATGGGATGGTTAGAAGGTATCAATGCGGGACCATGGGATGGTCGGTGTTGAAGCAGTTGTTGGTCATGGAATGATCGGGAGAAAAGAAATGGGTGACTCCATCCTAGTATCTCAAGTTTCATCAACTTTTTTTCCTAAATGGTTTTATAAATATGTTACGTAGAGGTGTAGATGCTATATCTACAAGAGAAACTACTCTCGCAGAGAACTCCATTGGATCCATCCTATCCACATCCGTAATGCATACTCTTTTGTTTATCCTCTTGTATGGTAGTTTGCGAGTACATTCAAAAGTACTCACTGGCATTTTCCCAGGCTATCTACTTGGCCAAACTATAAGAGGATGATGGAGACGAAGGAGGTTATGACGACGACTTAGCGAACTAGGGCATTACTCCAAGTTAGGCACCTGTTGGGCTATGGCTTGTCTCGGGTCTTCCACATTTAGAAGTTCCGTTGTTTTTAATCTATTTGTGCCCATCGTGGCAGTTATGTAAGACTTGTTGTATTCGTATTGTAATGGATGTGTACTTTGGTACTATGTCGGTTATGCTCCACAATGCACTGATCATGGGATCGTGGTGGTTTGCATAATGGGCAATCTTAGATATTAAATTTGGGGTCGCCACACATTACATGTATGTTCCTTTCCTAAACCACATGGATCAACCAGAGTCATTGTAAGTGTGTTCTTTTCCTAAACCACATGGATCCAAATGAGTCATTTCATGTGTGTTCCTTTCCTAAACCACCACTAGAGTCATTGCATGTGTGCTCCTTTCCTAACCACATGGATCCACCAGAGTCATTGCAAGTGTGTTCTTTTCCTAATCCACCTGGATCCACTAGTCATTGCATGTGTGTTCCTCTCCTAAACCACATTGATCCACCAGAGTCATTGCCTGTGTGTTCTTTTCCTAAATCACCACTAGAGTCATCGCATGTGTTTTCTGTTCCTAAACCACCAGTAGAGTCATTGAATGTGTGTTCCTTTCCAAAACCACATTGATCCACCAGAGTCATTGCATGTGTGTTCCTTTCCTAAACCACCACCATATTCATTGCACGTGTGTTCCTTTCATATACCACATGGATCCACCAGAGTCATTGCATGTGTGTTCTTTTCCTAAACCACCACTAGAGTCATTACATGTGTGTTCCCTTCATAACCAACATGGATCCACTAGAGTCATTGCATTTGTGTTCCTTTCCTAAACCACATGGATCCACCAGAGTCATTGCATGTTTGTTCTTTTCCTATACCACCACAAGAGTCATTGCATGTGTCTTCTTTTTCTAAACCACATGGATCCACCAGAGTCATTGGATGTGTGTTATTTTCCTAAACCACCACCAGAGTCCTTGCATGTATCTTCATTTCCTAATCCAGAACCCGAACCATTGCATGTGTGTTCTTTTCCTAAACCACCAGTAGAGTCATTGCATGTGTGTTCCTTTCCTAAACCACATGGATCCACCAGAGTCATTGCATGTGTGTTCCTTTCCGAAACCACATTGATCCACAAGAGTCATTGGATATGTGTTATTGTCCTAAACCACATGGATCCACTAGAGTCATTGCATGCGTGTTCCTTTCCTAAACCACATCCAGAGTCATTGCATGTGTTTTCCTTTCCTAAACCACCACGAGGGTCATTGCATGTGTGTTCTTTTCCTAAACCACATGGATCCACTAGTGTTATTGCATGTGTGTTCTTTTACTAAACCACCACGAGAGTAATTGCATGTGTGTTCTTTTCCTAAACCACATGGATCCGCCAGTGTCATTGCATGTGTCTTCTTTTACTAAACCAACACTAGAGTCATTTCATGTTTGTTCCTTTTCTAAACTTCATGGATCCACCAGTGTCATTGCATGTGTGTTCTTTTCCTAAATCCAAACTAGAGTCATTGCATGCGTGCTCTTTTCCTAAACCAGATGGATCCACTAGAGTCATTACATGTGTGTTCCTTTCCTAAACCACATCCAGAGTCATTGCATGTGTCTCCTTTCCTAAACCAGCACCATGGTCATTGCTTGTGTGTTGTTTTCATAAACCACATCGATCCACCTGTGTCATTGCATGTGTGTTATTTTCCTAAACCACCACTAGAGTCATTGCATATGTGTTATTTTCCTAAACCACATGGATCCACCAGTGTTATTGCATGTGTCTTCCTTCCCCTAAACTAACACTAGAGACATTGCATGTGTGTTCCTTTCCTAAACCACATGGATCCACCAGTGTCATTGCATGTGTGTTGTTTTCCTAAACTACCACTAGAGTCATTGCATGTGTGTTATTTTCCTAAACCACATGGATCCACCAGAGTCATTTCATGTGTGTTATTTTCCTAAACCACCACCAGAGTCATTGCATGTGTGTTCTGTCGTTGGATTGATGACAAGTACGCCATGAGGGGGCCCTCGAGGCGTGTGGAAGAGAGGGGTGTGAGACGTATGGTGTTCCGGGACGGTGAGCACACAAGTTTACCTAGGTTCAAATCCACTGGCTTTGGACGGATCCTACTCCTGCTAGCAATCCAGTAATACAACAGAGGTGGAATATGGGTTACAAGGGTTTTGCTTGTGTGAGTTGAGATTGTAGACTATTGTGAGGGTGCCCTAAAGCCTCTCCCTAGGACGGCTTATATAGATATCCAGCCTAGGGCTTATAGGAGAGATCTATCAAGCTACGACTAAGAGTCAGTTATAGAGTACATCCTGAACTACAAGTAACACTATGGGCCTATGTCGGTAAGTCTTCTAGGCCTTCCTGTAGCCAGACCGGACTACGTCTCTTCTCTCTGACTAGGTCGCCCGTGAAGCAAAGCTCTAACCCAAAGTGGTCCACCCTGGTCAATGAGGCACAATGAGGATACCCGGAAAGTATATCCCCAACAGCAGCCCCCGGATGTCTCCAAGATCCAAGATCAGATTCATCATCATATAGCTTGATCTCCGGCTTGCAGAATATTGAAGGGTTCCTGAAACTTCAAAACAAAAGATACGATCCGGATCTCAAAAAATAAGTCGGACCTATCTATACGTTAGTCGTGTTTCCAGCTCATAATTCAAACTAAGACAGAACTTGGTCTCGGACGTAGCCTGACACTAGTCATGGTCAAGTCATGTTACTGACAGACATTTCCTGTCAGCATGACCGTTGGTGGGTCCGTCTTTCGCGGAACCGAAATGCCGTTTTAATGCGTGCGTGGAGATCGAGGCGACATAATCATCACGCGGAGGTTTCCCTGTCCATTCCACGATGCGTGGCACGGTTACTGTGGCATTTGCACGAATCATGGCGCGATGGGTGGTTATAAGGGGTGAGGATTCCTTTTCCTCATCTTCTTCACCTATTCCCCGTGTCGTTTCCTTCTCCTGCACTTCTCCCATGCGCAAAGAGCTCCCTTGCCCCCAAAAATTCCATGCGCCGCTCATCCAAGGTCACCGGCGCACCAGGAAAATGGCTTCCACTTCATCTTCCGACAACAGCGGCGGCGGAAAAGGATAGCAATCCCGGGGTTTGGATCCCGTGCGTCCTTGATGATGAGAAGCTTCGCTGCGTAGAAGAAAAAGGGCTCCTCCGCGCCGGCGACTGGTGGAGCGGCTTCGACGAAGCCATCCCTAGCCCTCGCAATGACGAGCGAGTGCACTTCGGCACTCACCTAGACAGATGTTTCTCTTTTCCTCCCTCAGATATCTATTCTGAGATGATAGATCATTACGGTGTTCAACTTCACCATCTCCCCCAAAACTATATCTTAGAGATGAGCGCCTATGTAGCTTTGTGCAAGGGGTATCTCGGCATTAGGCCGAGTCTCACTCTTTTCCAGTACTATTTCCATGACCGAAGAAATTCTATCACCGTCGGTAATCCTTACATTACTGGTACAATTAGTTTTTCGATTAGACGTGAGCTTGTTTATCCTCAGATTTTAGCTAGTGAGTAGGTCAAACAATGGCTGGCTACCTTTTTCTATCACAAGGATATTCCAGCTCCCGGCAAAGCTACTGTTTTGCCGGCTTTCGTCGATGGAGCCGCCACGCCCCGAGCGTCTTGGGACGAGGTCACTCCGACTCTCAGTGATGATCTGCTTCTCGCCAAGAGACGGATCGAATACCTGATGAAGCACAATGGCCTGTAAGGGTCCGATTTAGTCCAAAGCTGGGTGGCACGCCGGATTCAACCTCTCCAACACCATGGCGACCGACTGATGCATTCCACCACGGCGTCAAAAAATGACTCCCTCCGCATCAGCCCCAAGGCCTTAAAGCCACAAGATTATATAAGCCAAATCAAATGGCTGATAAGGGAGCAGATTGAGAGAAAGATTCTGGATTTGTCCTTGGATATCCATACAGCAGAAGAACCTGTTGTGCTGGTAAGATTTCAGCAACAACCCTTTTATGTGTTTCACATTGAAATTATTTCGCGACACTGAGATACTATCTTCTTTTCAGCTTGCCGACCTCCCCGAGTCAGAATTAGCTCCTATCGAGGCATATCCTCCCGTGTTTTCTCAAGAGGAGGAATTGGTCCCACTGCCGGACTTTGCGCCTAGAAAGCGCAAAGCTCCGACAGTGGCTATCGGCACAAAGGAAGTGCCAGTCATGAAGAGGTAACTTTCCTCACAACTTCCGCCTTTGTACTTCACTTATGATTTCTTCCGAGATGTAATGTTCTTCGTTCTATTACCTTCTCAGAGCTAAACAACTCATCAAGGGCAAAGGGAAGGGAACTACTTCTAAGCCCTTGTGTCAGACGAAGCTAACTTTGGCTTCTCCTGCCGTGGCTCCTCCGACTCATGCCCCTCAGCCTTCTGTAGCGCTGGAGATTACTCCATCTCCGATCGTTGCAGAAGATCCGGCTCCCTCAACAGACTCAGCGATCCTCGAGTCGCAAGCTCACACATGAACATCATGTAAATCAGAATTCCAACTCATGTTTTCCTTTATAGTATTTTATATCATATCCCCTAGCCCCCAAGCATGAAGTTGGATAGACAATCCGGGTTTATGCTTCCTTAGGATGCCAAAGAAGTGTAGCCCCCAAGGCTCGTGCTGATATTAGCTACAATATTAGCCCGAGTCTTTAGTAGACTTCTGACTCTAGGTATTCTGACTTACAGAAAGTTAATTCATATAACCAGGAACTGTTGAAGAATATCTGCAACAAGCAGAGAGAGATCAAAGCTCTCTGACATGAAAATTATGAACTAAAAGTTTCCAAGGATGAGGCCGAAGGTAAACATTCCGAGACTAAAACCTTGTCTTGCGTTTTCATATTCGAATATTTTTGTTGAATTGTTGTTGTTTTTGACTTATAGCACTGGTAAAGCAGTCCTGTGCTATGATTGAAGAGGCCGAGAATATGAAGACCTTGGTGGTGGAAAACAAAGATCTCCGCCAAGAGCTAGACCAGCTCAAGGCGGATCATGAGAAGAGCATTGCTCAAGTTCCCGAATCCTCCTCCATGGCCACCGTGGAGCGTGATCACAAGATTGCACTCCATGAGAAGAAAATCTCGGATCTCACCAATGACTTGTTAGAGCGAGGGATATTTCTGAGGCACTCCGGGCTGAACTCCAGAGCCTTCCTGAAGAGAAAACCAAAGTCGACGATGTCATCTTTGGTATGTTTCCATCTTTTTGACTTGTCTGCATTCTTCGAATCTTTCGAAGTCGGATTTATTTAACTGTTTTGCATTATATGCTTAGGTCCTCTGAACTTGAGGGACTCCGCCTCTGCCGAGCCTCGCACCCACCGGCTTACCCAGGTCGATGATTTTCTTCATGACTTCCACCAATCCCTCGAAGATATTGGCGAAGCTCTCAAGGTTCCGGATATGCATAGCATGTCCGACATTCAGGTGTGGAACAAGGAAAAGGAGATGTCGCAGCTTGTCCAGGACTAGAACATGTCCTACGCGTGATCTGTAGTGCAGAACGCTCTCACAATGGTCATGAGCTACCAAAGAAGCATGGAGATCTGGCAAGTGACCAGGGGATATTCTACTATGGACGTAGACGGCCAGGAGCAAGATATCAAGGCCATCATGGACTCCTGCGCCGGATATGGGTGTCACGTAGCTGACTTAACCAGCTATGACACTCCGTTCTTCACCCGTGTGGACACGCCACCTCCGCCTACAGAGGAAACAACAGAAGTTTTCGATGATGACGACACCATATCGGATTTGGACATCACGGAACTTTATCAAGGCGACGTATCTAGCGAGTCGGCAGCTCCTACCTCTCCGCCTGCATCATAAATGTCAGAAAAAACAATTGTGTTATTCTAAAAACATTATGGATCTATAAATAAGTAGTAGAATACTTTTTCTAGTGCCAAGTTTTTATCTATTTAGCACTTTTGTCTTAAGTTTTTGTGTGCCTGAAATGTTTGCATAAGCACTTGTATTTTTTGTCTGCACTTATTGTTTATCTGGCTTTACGCCTCGTTCCTTTCGTGAGCCGGCTAAACTTTCAACACGGAAACTTTGCCGAGCAACGGAGATCAATTGCTAAACCAGTTTAAACTCGGAAACAAAGCCGACTTCCAGTACCAACAATTCACTACTCAGAAAATACCCGCATATGGCAATCAGACAAATAACCAAAGTACAGACTAGAAAATTTAGATTTATACCCGAAGATAGATATTTTAGAGTCGGAAATCTAAACCAGAACAAACATGAGCATAAAGTACTTTCAAGTATTCTGGGATTTTCGACATGTGACATGATCATTCGGAAATAAGATGGTAAAAACTTCTTAGAAAAACTTGAGGCAACCAACACTTTTATTTCTCGCCAAACATGTACACATATATGATTACAAAGAAGGATAAACTAATAATAAAAGGGACATAGCTAAGAAATATTCCATGGTCTGCCTAACTCATCCGAATTTGTACTGCCTCTAGCTCTCTTTATATTCTTAGTAGCAGGTCTTTCTTTGACTGGCCGCAGATCAGTTAGGTAGTATGAACCATTGTGTAATACTCCACTAACCAAGAAGGGCCCCTCCCATACTTGGGAAAGTTTGTTCTTTCTTTGTTGCACAAGCCGGAGAACCAAATCGCCTTTACTAAAAGATCGGTTTCTGACTCTCTGGCTATGATACTTGCATAACTTCTGCTAATAGGATGTTGATCTCATTTCAGCAATGACGCGAACTTCTTCGACTATATCAAGATCATTTTGTCGAGAAATCTCGGCATCCTCTTTGATATACGCGGCCACTCTAGGAGAAGTGCGAATCAAATCACTAGGAAGAACTGCTTCTGCGCCATATACCAAGAAGAAAGGTGTGTATCCAGTTGACCTGTTCGGAGTTGTTCGCAAACTCCATACTACAGAAGGTAATTCCTCTGCCCAAGCCCCCATAGCACGTCGTAGTGGTGCTTCGAGTCTCGGTTTTAGGCCTTGTAGGATTAAAGCATTTGCTCTTTCGACTTGTCCATTAGCATGCGGATGTGCGACTGATGCAATGTCAAGACGAATATTTTATTCGTTGCAGAATTCGGCAAGTTCTCCCATAGAGAAGTTACTCCCGTTGTCCGTGATAATACTATGCGGATAACCATACCAGATTATGACATCCTCGACAAATCTTTTGGTTGTTGCTCCATCACAACTAGTGACGGGTTTAGCCTCAATCCATTTGGTGAATTTATTCACCATCACTAAGAGGTGAGTAAATCCACTTGGAGCCCGTTTGAAAGGTCCTACCATGTCAAGCCCCCAGACCACAAAAGGCCATTTTATAGGTATTGTTCGCAGCTGATCAGCCGGAACATGAGCTTGTTTGGCGTATTTTTGGCAGCCCTTCCATGTCTTGACTAGCCATTTGGCATCTGCCTTGGCTGTAAGCCAGAAAAACCATGTCGAAAAGCTTTTGCCACTAAAGATTTGGCTACAGCGTGGTGACAACACTCGCCTTCATGCATTTCTCTTAAGATTTCCACTCCTTCTTCCAGAGATACACAACGCTGAAAGACATCAGACACACTCCGCTTATAGAGATCACCACTAACTACAGTATAGGATTTTGCTTGTCGGATGATCTGCCGGCTCAAAACTTCGTCTTCGGGTAACTTCCCATCTACCAAATAGAGGGTTGAGTCCAGCTAGGAATTACAGCCAGAACTGCTATTAAAGGTGAGTCAGATTTGGTCGGTTTTGCTCAGATATTCCTCGTCTACTCCCTTTATGGAGGGAACTTTGAGGTGCTCTAAAAAAGTGCCATCTGGGACCTCTTTCCGTGCAGAGCCTATCCGAGATAATGCATCTGCTTCCTCATTTTCTACTCGAGGGATGTGTTGAACCTCAAACCCTTCGAACGATTTAGATAGATCATCCACGACAGCTTTATATGCTGCCATGTGCTTATTTGCATTACAAATATCCGACACTTGCTGAGCAACAAGATCGAAATCTCCGTAACACATCAAACGTCGGATGCCTATATCCTTAGCAATCCGGATTCCATGCAGCAGTGCTTCATACTCGGTAATATTATTTGTCGCTGTGAAGTGGATCTGCAACACGTATAGAAGTTTATCTCCTTGGGGTGATTTGAGCACCACGCCAGCCCCCGAGCCCCCGCGAGCCTTAGACCCGTCAAAATATATGGTCCAATATTCTGACTCAGGGAGGGTCATATTCTCCTTTGTCTCTGTCCAATCAGCAACAAAGTCAGCAAGGATTTGGGATTTGATTGATGTCCAAGGTTTAGACTCAATATCAAAAGTTGAAAGCTCTATGCCCCATTTTGCGACGCGTCCTGTAGCTTCGCTGTTATTGCTTATATCTCTCATGGGAGCTGTGCTCACCACCCTAATTGGATGTTCCTGAAAGTAGTGTCGTAACTTACGATATGCAAAGAACACACTGTAAGCTAGCTTTTGATAGTGCGGATACCACTATTTTGATTAAGTTAGGACCTCGCTGAGATAGTAAGTCGGACCATACTCAATAGCTTTCAGGTCTTGTAGTGCAGCTTCAGCTTTGTTGGTCTAAGCGAACTTTTTGGTCTTTCTCAGGAGCTTGTAAAGTGGTGCGGCTCTTTCTCCAAGCTGGCTTACAAACCGACTGACTGCAGCGATGCAACCAGTGAGTCTTTGAACGTCCTTTAGGCGAGTTGGCCTGGAAATATTGAGTATAGCCTTAATCTTGTCTTGAATCACCTCTATGCCTCTCTGAGACACGATGAAACCTAACAATTTTCCGGCTAGGATTCCAATGAAACACTTCTTTAGATTAAGCATGATGTTCTATTTTTGTAGACTGGCGAACGTTTCCTCCAAGTCAGAAATTAATGTTTCCTTCTTTTTGGACATCACCGCAATATCATCCACATATGCATGTACATTGCGTCCGATTGGATCATGGAGGCAAGGCTGCATAGTGCGCTGGTACGTAGCTCCTGTGTTCTTCAGCCCAAAGGGCATCAAAACAAAATAAAAGGTTCTGAAGGGTGTTATGAATGAAATTTTGATTTTATCCGATTCCTTCATCTGAATTTGGTGATAACCGGAATATGCGTCGAGAAAACAGAGGAGTTCCGAGCCTGCTGTAGAATCGATAACTTGATCAATTCTAGGCAGAGCGAACGGATCTTTGGGACAAGCCTTGTTCAAGGCAGTATAATCAACACACATCCTTAAATCAGTGGTGTCCTTTTTAGGGACCATTACAGGGTTGGCCAACCAATCAGTATGGATGACCTCTTCTATGAATCCGGCTAACTCGAGCCGGGCTAGTTCCTTAGCTATTGCCTTATGCTTTACATCGCCAAAACATCGTAGGGACTATTTGACGGGTTTAGCGTTTGGGTTTACATTTAGAGATTGCTCGGCAAGTTCCCTAGGTACTACGGTCATGTCAGATGGTTGCCATGCGAAGATATCTTGATATGCTTGGAGGAACTTGGCGAGCGTGCTTTCCTATGCGTTATCTAGGCCTACACCTATCTGGGTCACCTTGGAGGGGTCATCATCCTTCAACGGCGTCTTCTTCGTCTCTTCCGATGCCTTGAACTCCGGATTCGGCTTTGTCACATCCTTCTTCGTTGTAGGCATCTCAGACGGATCAATGCTCTTCGTGATCTCCTGGTACTCTTAGGCGTGTAGCACGGCTTCAATAAAGGTGGCATTTCCGTCCTCACACTCTCGCGCTTTCTTCGGGTCTCCCCTGATGGTGATCACGCCGTTGGGACCTGGAATTTTCATCATATTGTAAATGTAACACAGATGAGCCATAAAATCTCAATAAGCCGGACGTCCGAATATAGCATGGTACGCTCTCTTGAACGGGACCACTTCGAAGGAAAGTGCTTCCGTCCGGTAGTTCTTTGGATTTCCAAAGGTAACATCCAAAGTGATCTCTCCCAGGGAATTTGCTTGTCTTCCTGGGACAACTCTGTGAAAGATCACAGAGCTGTAATTAAGCTAGGTCTCCGAGACCTTCATCCGGCGTAGTGTTTCGACATACAAGATGTAAATGTTGCTGCCGCCGTCCATGAGAGTCTTGGAGAAACCATAGCCGTCAATAAGTGGATTGAAAACTAAGGCGTATTTTCCTCGCCTGTCCAACTTAGGCGGACGATCAGCACGGTCAAAGGTGATTGCCACTTCCGACCAGTCCAAGAATGGAGGGACAGCAAGAACTGTTGCATTGGGCTGTAGAACTACTTTCTTGACCTTTGTTGGTTGAGATCCGAGGAAGGTGACGTAAGTGTCTTTCTTGTTCGGAATTTTTTTCTTCCCTTCTGGATTGGGATTTGAAGCATCAACTTCCTCCATGTCAGAATCTTCTTTTGTCTCTTTATCCTTTTCGGGATTCTTCTTTCCCTTCTTCCGCTTAGCCCTATAGCTGGCGGTATCATCTCTTTTAATGTCGTCATTAAAACGACACTCGGCGTTTGTGTGACACGAGCCCCCATGGCATCTAGGTGATGCACACATGGGTTATTGGCAATGTCGGCCCAAGAGTAGGTTTTGCCAGGTTGCTGGTCTCCTCTACCTTGAACTCTTGACGTCCCACGACCGCGTCTGTGGCCACCACCGCGTCCTCCTCGTCCTCCAGACCCAAAAGTAGTAGTAACCACTGCCGTTTCCGTGTTGGCTTTTCTTCCAAGGTGTTCTTGCGCTTCTGAGCTTGCTGCTTTGGTTGTTTTCCCGACTGTGGAACAGCTAGGGTGTTCAGTAGTCCCTCTACATCATCGTCAACATGTGCATACTTGCTCGCTGTTTCTATCATCTCTCCCAAATCTGTGATCTTGTCACACTTCAAGCGATGACGTAGTAAACTAACTGGGAGACCTGCAATGAAAGCTTCTATCGTAGTTTGGTCATTTACTCCTTCACAGGAGTTCTTGGTGCCGACCCATCATTCGAGATAGTCTCGGCAAGTTTCTCCGGCTTTCTAGGTGCAACGCTGTAGGTCTCCTACCATACAGGGCCTCCGGTATGTGCCTTCGAAATTTGGAAAGAACGCACTTTGCATGTCATACCAGTTGTGGATGGTGTTCTCCGAAAGTTCATTGTGCCATGATCGTGCCGTCTTCCGCAACATGAGTGGGAGATATCTGGTTGTGACTAGGCTGTTTCCGCCTTTGGCGATACAGCAAGCTTGGAAAAAATCTTGGAGCCAAGTATCTGGCCGAGCCATACCGTCGTAAGCCTGAATGTGTCTTGAGATAGCAAATCCTTCCGGGAATTTTGTAGCTCTTATGCCTGGTCCGAAGCACTTTGGGCCCACGTATATGTCATCATTTTCATAGCGCCGCGCCTCTATATTGGAGTTAATCATGTGCCTTGTGTCACTTGGGGACAGA
Source organism: Avena eriantha (assembly GCA_910589775.1). Lineage (NCBI taxonomy): Eukaryota > Viridiplantae > Streptophyta > Magnoliopsida > Poales > Poaceae > Avena > Avena eriantha. Next base: position 216,700,797 of record OU342741.1, read on the forward strand.
GATCATCCTGAATGATGGTTGTGACTACGGTGCCTTGGAGCCGGCCTTCGGCTGCTTCCACCACCCCCTCCACCACGACGCCCTCCTTGGCCTCCTTGGGAGCCGTTGTGATGGCTGCCTGGTGGAGAGGGTGGGGAGTTGGGTTGTTTCCGGCTGATCGCTGGCCCTTATCCGGAGTGTCATTATTCCGGTTCCGGGGAGGATCTTCATTATGACGAGCCCCCTGCCGGCGTGTCTCAGCATGGTGTCCATCGTTCCTTCGTCCGTCACTCCCACCATGGTGGGGCTCAGCTGAACTGCTTGCATGTCTCGGAAGTGGCATTCTTTGTCGGTCCTCCTCCCCACGTTTCTCTTTGTCTTCTTCCCTACGATCGTTCGACTCTCGCCGGGGAGGATTCTTCGGATTCAGTGCAGCAATTGCCTCTAGCTCCACAGCTAGATTAACACTGTGTCAGTCACGTGCAGTTTTGTAGTGCTGTCCTGAAGATCCGGTTCTTGAGTAGTTATCTTCCTGACGGTTGGAACGATGATGCTGTTCCAGAACACGTTGGAGTCTTACATCATTCCAGGCCGGGTCCGTGCGACATTGGTCAGATTGGGAGACCAGTTTTTGGCTTCCGAACAGGGCGGCCTTTTGCTGCTCCAGACCCTTGTTGAGTAGTTTAATGCCCAATCGGATCTATTCTAGGCCTGGATTTGTAGATAGGATTTCTCGAGCTGCAACGGTGTTTTGCAGTGGTGTTGGATACACCCAATCTTCGTTGATGTCGCAACGAGGCATCCCATGTTCTCCTCCAAATAGGACTTTGTGAATCTGCGGCATTTGGTCGTCATTAGTATGAAATTTCCTGGTCTTCTCATGTTGTCTAGAGTTGTACTTCTCCGTAGTTGCCATATGCTTCTTTTCCTCCTCAAGGTTTTTGGCTTCATCAAGGAGTACTTGGCGGCGTGCTTCTAGGGCTTGGGCCCTTTCGTCCAGCTCTTCAGCAGTAAGTTCTACAACTATAGGAATATGTGTGGTTAATGTAGGATCGGTGACTTTACGCACACCTTTGGTGATCATGGGTCCATCCACCGACTCTTCTTTGGGATCGTCTGGGATAAGTGCTTCATCTAAGTCTTGCTCATATTCCTTGGCAATCGCTTCCTCTTCCGGAAGATCTTTTGCCGGGGTCTTGTTCTTCTTCTTTGCCTTCTTAGCAGCAACGGTAGCAAAGTGGCTTTGGGCCCATTTCCCGGAGTCAAGCTCTGATCTGTACTTTCGGACATCTGGAACTCGGGATTATCTCTGATATCCATACCATCATGTGCTTTGGGGGAGTTTTCCCCGGATCCTTCATCCATGGCCTCCCCTTCTTCTGCAGCTTTGGAGTTGTACTCCTCTTCGTATTCCGCGGAGAACTTTCGGAAATCTGTCGAGTTCATCGAATCATCCGAGGATGTCGGTACGTCGGCATTTGTTCCGATGGCCTCCAGTACCGAGTCGGTGTTGTCCCTAGCATCGGCGGAGCCGTATCCGGAACCAACATATCCGACGAAGTGTGACGCATGCCTCCTGAGATAGTTGCGGCTCTCGCGATCGGCTTCCTCGAAACAGCTGATGGTCTCGAGAATATCATCCATGCTTGCGTCTTGCATCATCATGTGCCTCAACGTGTACCTCAGGAGAGGTCTGTCAGTTTTGGTATTAGCAGAGCCGTAACCAAGGTTGTTTTCCTGCTCCTCCTGGATTTCGACCTCCACAGGTGGGTCGATCTAGGATTCAACCGCGCTAAGGAGATCAGCTCCAGATCCAACTTTTACTGTGAGATCTGCCTTAGGTTCAGCTTTCTCCACTATCTCCACAACTGGTGCGGGCTGGGTGGGATTAGCGTTTTAAGAGATCTAGAACTCTGGCGCCTCTGCGGACTAAGGGGACCCAGAAATTTCTTCTGCCTCTATCATCACTGCTGGGGTGGGCGGGACAGGTTCAGCAAAACCGATGTAAACATCGATCTCACCAAAAGACATGATAGTGTAGGTGGTCACGACTTCCCTAGCCGGAATCCAAGTCTCATCGAGAACGATGGGTGCCAACTGTCGTCGGATTGATGATAAGTACGCCATGAGGGGGTCCTCGAGGCGTGTGGAAGAGAGGGCTGTGAGTCGTACGGGATTTCGGCACGGTGAGCACACAAGTTTACCCAGGTTCGAATCCGCCAGCTTTGGACGGATCCTACTCCTATTAGCAATCCAGTAATACGACAGCTGGAATATGGGTTACAAGGGGTTCGCCTGTGCTAGTTGAGATTGTAGACTATTGGTTTGCCCTAAAGGCTCTCCCTAGGACATCTTATATAGATAACCGGCCTAGGGTTTACATGAGATATCTATCCGGCTACGACAAAGAGTTAGTTACAGAGTACATCTTGAACTACAAGTAATGCTATGGGCCTATGTCGGTAAGTCTTCTAGGCCTTCCGGTAGCCGGACTGGACACTGTCTCTTGTCCCTGACTGGGCTTCCCGTGAAGCAAATCTCTAACCCTAAGGTGGCCACCCTGGTCAGTGAGGAATTGTGAGGATACCCACAAAGTATATCCCCAACATGTTCTTTTCCTAAACCACCACCAGAGTCATTGCATGTGTGATCTTTTCATAAACCACCACTAGAGTCATTGCATGTGTGTTCCTTTCCTAAACCACATGGATCCACCAGTGTCATTACATGTGTGTTCTTTTCCTAAACCACATGGATCCACCAGTGTCATTCCATGTGTGTTCTTTTCCTAAACCACATGGATCCACCAGTGTCAATGCATATGTGTTCTTTTCCTAAACCACCACTAGAGTCATTGCATGTGTGTTCTTTTCCTAAACTGCATGGATCCACCAGTGTCATTTCATGTGTATTATTTTACTAAACCAACACTAGAGTCATTGCATGTGTGTTCCTTTTCTAAACCACATGGATCCACCAGTGTCATTGCATGTGTGTTCTTTTCCTAAATCCAAAATAGAGTCATTGCATATGTGTTCCTTTCCTAAACCACATGGATCCACCAGTGTCATTGCATGTGTGTTCCTCCCGTAAACCACCACATGGATCCACTAGTGTCATTGCATGTGTCTTCCTTTCCTAAACCACACTGATCCACCTGTGTCATTGCATGTGTGTTCTTTTCATGAACAACCAATACAGTCATTGCATGTGTGTTGTTTTCCTAAACCACATGGATCCACCAGTGTCATTGCATGTGTATTCCTTACCTAAACCACCACCAGAGTCATTGCATGTGTGTTCCTTTCCTAAACCGCGTGGATCCACTAGACAATTGCATGTGTGTTCCTTTCCTAAACCACATTGTCCCACCAGAATCATTGCATATGTGTTCTTTTTCTAAAAAACAAGGATCCACTAGAGTCATTACATGTGTGTTCCTTTCCTTAACCACATCCAGAGTCATTGCATGTGTCTCCTTTCCTAAACCAGCACCATGGTCATTGCATGTTTGTTGATTACCTAAACCACATGGATCCACCAGTGTCATTGCATGTGTGTTCTTTTTGTAAACCACCACTAGAGTCATTGCATGTGTGTTCTTTTCCTAAACCACATGGATCCACCAGTGTCGTTGCAGGTGTCTTCTTTTCCTAAACAAACACTAGAGACATTGCATGTGTGTTCATTTTCTAAACCACATGGATCCACCAGTGTCATTGCATGTGTGTTCTTTTCCTAAACTACCAGTAGAGTCATTGCATGTGTGTTCTTTTCCTAAACCACATGGATCCACCAAAGTCATTTCATGTGTGTTATTTTCCTGAACCACCACTAGATTCATTGCATGTGTGTTCTTTTCCGAAACCACCACCAGAGTCATTGCATGTGTGTTCTTTCCTAAACCACCACTAGAGTCATTGCATGTGTGTTACTTTCCTAAACCACATGGATCCACCAGTGTTATTGCATGTGTGTTCCTTTCCTAAATCGCATCTAGAGTCATTGCATGTGTATTCCTTTCCTAAACCACCACCAGGGTCATTGCATGTGTGTTATTTTCCTAAACCACATGGACACACCAGTGTCATTGCATGTGTGTCCTTTTCCTAAAAAACCACTAGAGTCATTGCATGTGTGTTCTTTTCTGAAACCACATGGTCCACCAGTGTCATTGCATCTGTCTTCTTTTCCTAAACCAACACTAGAGTCATTGCATGTGTGTGCCTTCCCTAAACCACATGGATCCACCAGAGTCATTGCAACTATGTTCTTTTTCTAAACCACATAGATCCACCAGAGTCATTGCATGTGTGTTCCTTTTCTAAACCACATTGATCCACCAGAGTCATTGCATGTGTGTTCTTTTCCTAAACCATCAACATAGTCATTGCATGTGTCTTCTTTTCCTAAACCACAACTAGAGTCAATGCATGTGTGTTTCTTTCCTAGACCACATTGATCCACCAGAGTCATTGCATGCGTGTTGTTTTCCTAAACCACCACCAGAGTTATTGCATGTGTGTTCCTTTCATAAACCACATGGATAAACTAGAGTCATTGCATGTGTGTTCATTTACTAAACCACATGGATCCACCAGAGTCATTACGTCTGTGTTATTTTCCTAAACCACATGGATCCAGCAGAGTCATTGCATGTGCGTTCTTTTCCTAAACCACCACTAGAGACATTGCATTTGTGTTCCTTTCATAAATGGATCCACCAAAGTCAATGCATGTGTGTTCCTTTCCTAAACCACATGGATCCACTAGAGTTATTTCATGTGTGTTATTTTCCTAAACAACCACCAGAGTCATTGCATGTGTATTCTTTTCCTAAACCACATGGATCCACCAGTGTCATTGGATGTGTCTTATTTTACTAAACCAACAATAGAGTCATTGCATGTGTGTTCCTTTTCTAAACCACATGGATCCACCAGTGTCATTGCATGTGTGTTCTTTTCCTAAATCCAAACTAGAGTCATTACATGTGTGTTCCTTTCCTAAACCACATGGATCCACCAGAGTCATTACGTGTGTGTTATTTTCCTAAACCACCACTAGAGTCATTGCATGTGTCTACTTTTCCAAAACCACATGGATCCCCCAGAGAAATTGCGTGTGCGTTCTTTTCCTAAACCACCACTAGAGACATTGTATGTGTGTTCCTTTCATAAACCACATGGATCCACAAAAGTCATTGCATGTGTGTTCCTTTCCTAAACCACATGGATCCACCAGAGTCATTGCATGTGTGTTATTTTCCTAAACCACCACCAGAGTGATTGCATGTGTATTCTTTTCCTAAACCACGTGGATCCACCAGTGTCATTGCATGTGTCTTATTTTACTAAACCAACACTAGAGTCATTGCATGTGTGTTCCTTTTCTAAACCACATGGATCCACTAGTGTCATTGCATGTGTGTTCTTTTACTAAATCCAAACTAGAGTCATTGCATGTGTGTTCCTTTCGTAAACCACATGGATCCACCAGTGTCATTGCATGTGTCTTCCTTTCCTAAACCACATGGATCCACTAGTGTAATTGCATGTGTGTTCTTTTCCTGAACAACCAATAGAGTCATTACATGTGTGTTGTTTTCCTAAATCTCCTTGATCCACCAGTGTCATTTCATGTGTATTCCTTTACTAAACCACCACTAGAGTCATTACATGTGTGTTCCGTTACTGAACCACATGGATCCAAAAGAGTCATTGCATGTGTGTTCCTTTCCTATACCACATTGTTCCATCAGATTCTATGCATATGTGTTCTTTTCCTAAACCACGTGGATCCACCAGAGTCATTACATGTGTGTTCCTTTCCTAAACCACATCCAGAGTCATTGCATGTGTCTCCTTTCCTAAACCACCACCATGGTCATTGCATGTGTGTTGTTTTACTAAACCACATGGATCCACTAGTGTTATTGCATGTGTGTTCCTTTCCTAAACCACATTGATCCACCAATGTTATTGCATGTGTGTTCCTTTCCTAAACCACCACTAAAGTCATTGCATGTGTGTTCTTTTCCTAAACCACATGGATCCACCAGTGTCATTGCGTGTGTCTTCTTTTAGTAAACTATAACATCCCAAAACTTAATCCAATGTTAATCAAGATCAAATCTACCGAATTTAGGGTTAACAAAAACTTTTCCATTTAAAATAATTAAGCATTGATATGTGTGTGCATTTAAATTAGGATTTGTTTTGAATTGCCATGTTTGAGTGATCCATTGGTTTTAAAATGATTCTAAGGTGAATTAAACATCATCTAGCTCATTCCCAAACAAATTCCAAAGAAAAAGAAATCAAAAAGAATAAAATAATGAAATGTTCATTTGTGCCATTTTAACTAACTAGGACACTTTGGGTGTTCCTATGACTCAAATGCCAATAGAGAAAATTGTGGTTCTTTGCACCCCTTGCTAGTACAAGTAGTGATGTGCCAAGGCCCATTTTGTGATTTCTCCCAAAAACAGTCAAACTCTAAATTTAAATGATATTTGAAAATTGAATCTAGTATATGTATCAAGATCACACTAATTCAAAAACCACTCAAATGAACTCCATTTTAAAATCCCGAAAAAACCTAGATGGTCAAGCATAAGATACATCACTCCACCAAAAATCAGCTCAAAATTCAAAACTTTTTCTCATGCGGCCATTTGATCAAACACCTGGCAGGTAAAAATCATCTGGCCTAACTAATACTATTGCACATTGATCCCTTCTCCCCCAATTGACCCTCTCTATTCTCCTCTATCTCCCCTTGCTCCAACAAAGCCATCAACCAGCTCCCCCTTCACCACTAGCAGAAGTGGCGTGCCGCCCAAATGAGGTCACCGCCGGGCGAGCATGCGCAGCTCGCAGCAGACCGCGCCGCGCCATTCCAGCTTGCCCGCTAGCACCGCCTAACCCTACCGCCTCTCCATGTCCACCCCTCGATCGCTGCTAACCCTTGGACCACCTCAGCACCGTGCCGCCCTTTCTCTCTGCACCATGCACAGCGCATGCCAGAGCGTGATCGCCGCCAGCACGCAGCAGACCATGCCACGGCACCATATCACGCACGTCGCTCTGTCTCGACACCACACCCCGCGAGACACGGTCGTGCACCGCCGCGCGACCCACAGTCGCAATGATCGCCGTCGAGCACCGCCTCTGTCCCTTAGAGCGCGTGAAGCCCCCGACCACATGCCACCGCCCCTAGCCGCGCCATTGCGCCGTAGCTGACCGCCAGCAGACCGCCGACCGTCCGCCTACCTCGCACACGCCAATAGCCCCCATGTTTCGTCGTCACCGACGAGCCGCGCCATGCTTCTCTGCCGCTGTGTCGGTCCTATATAAGGAGGACTCCCTCGCACCATCTCTTCACACCATTCCACTCCCATCTCTCCACAGACCATTTCCCCTCTCTCGCCGGAGCCGCTCGAGCCGCCGTTCACCAGAATTCCACCGGAGGTACCCACTGTAGAGGAGGAGAAGCTCCCGTCGATTTCGTCCACCTCAGCCCCTGCCGCGACTTCGCCTGAGCTCGCCGTCGCCGTCCAGTTTGATCGCCCGCCTCACAATACTAGTTGGAGCCCTGATACGTCCCCAGTAGACCCCTACCTGCCGCCTAGGGTTCATTCTCGCCAGCGACGAGTCCGTCGTCGACGACGACTGTGGACCGTTGATCTATGTTTTAATCATAGCGCCCAGATCGTCCCGTACTGCTTCGCGTTTAAAGATTCACTGACAGGTGGGACCCCCCTGTCAGTACCCCTCTACGCCGCCGAGCACCACTGGGCCGGCCCATTTAGTTTCCCGCACTGGCCCTATGATTCAAATTAGGTTTTTCTTTTTAAACTTAGACTTAGTTACGTCCCTTAGTTCAAAAATAAATTCAAAGAGTTTTACAAATCCAAAAGAGTGATTCCAATTTTGTTGGAAAGCTAATGAAAATATTTATCCAAGACTGTTGGATTTAAATCATTTAGAATTAGATATCTCTCCTAGTAAAAATAACAAGATAGGAGCTTTTGCACATTCAAACATTTTTTCTAAAATCAACCATAATAGCTTTTGAGTTGATTCCAACTCTCAAAAATCACATTTAACCATACCTATCTGAATATGTAATAATATTAAGGTTTGCATGCAGTGACTTTGGACTAGTACCAAAATAATGCTATATAGGCATTTCTAGTCACTTTAAATCATTAAATATTAAACTTAAACTTATTAAAATGTGATCCAACCTTTAAATCACATTACCATATGTTAGAATATGTGGTGATGACATGTGTCCACATGATACCATATTTTAATTGGAGAATATTAAAATTTAGTTATTTTCAATGAGTAGAAATTACTTTTCTCAAATAAAAAGAATGAAGCTAGTTAATAAAAGCTTGTGATTCTTGTGATGATAGTAGATCATCAAATGTGTGCCTTAGTGTGTTAAGTAGACTAGTTAAGGATTTGATGATGAAAATGTTGAGGCATGCGCCTTAGCTCTTTATAAAAACTGATGGTTGGGTTCGGATGCGATACCATTCCAATTTTACCGTACAACCACAATACCTGAATTGGGTAAGGCTTAGCGGGAAGTTTATATGCATTAGTATTAGCTCCCGCACGGGAGAGGTTTGAGCTGAGGCTACCTCTCGATGTTGTCCACCTATGCAGTGCCCAAGATGACAGATGGTCATGGTTGGGAGGCCATGCTCATAGGACAGGTGCTTATACTAGGGTGTGTAAAGGAAAGGTTATGTTTGATTATCTTCATACTAAGTATGATGATTCAGGGTTATCCCTGACAGATGTATCAAATCTTGTGGTGAAAGTGTACCACCTCTGCAGAGTGTCAAACTATTCGAATATCCGCGTCCATAGTTATGGACAGTTGGAGTGGCCATACTGTTCCGTTGTCAGATTTTTTCAAAATGACTTATGATATAAATGATGAATCTTGACTTGACCACAACAGGTTTGTGACTATGACACTAGATTCCCAACTTAAGTGATTCTAGAACTTTATTTTATCTTTCTTTATTTCTGAAATCAGCTTAGGTTTCAAACTTAACTTTACAAATAAACCTAGAGTTAGCATTTCCCACTAGCACTACCTTACTTGTTAGTGATAGTTTGCCAGTACTTAAAGAGTACTCATGGATTTTGTCCCTGGCTATTACTATGGCCAGACTATGAAGGAGACTACCAAGATGAAAGACAGCAGGACGACTATGATAACTAGGACTATCTTCCATCGTCAGCATTGCATGTGACCTTGAAGATGGACCCCACCGCTACGCTTATTATTTATTCCGCTGCTTGTTGTATTAAGACTGGATCATGAGATCCTTTATTCGTGTAAGACCTTATTATGGTTTGTAATGGATGATGTACTGTGATATCCAATCTGTTATGTCTCGCAAAAATGGTAATCCTGGGATTGCGATGTATGGCATAACAGACATTTGGGATTAAAAATCCGGGTGTTGACATAAACTAACAGAAGAGTCATTGCACGTGTGTTCCTTTTCTAAACCACATGGATCCACCAGTGTCATTGCATGTGTGATCTTTTCCTAAACCCCCACTAGAGTCGTTGCATGTATGTTCCTTTCCTAAACCACATGGATCCACCACTGTCATTTCATGTGTGTTCCTTTCCTAACACACCACATAGATCCACCAGTGTCATTGCATGTGTGTTCCTCTCCTAAACCACGTGGATCCACCAGTGTCATTGCATGTGTGTTCTTTTCCTGAACCACAAATAGAGTCATTGCATGTGTGTTGTTTTCCTGAACCATTGGATCCGCCAGTGTCATTGCATGTGTATTCCTTTCCTAAACCACCACCAGAGTCATTGCATGTGTGTTCCGTTCCGAAACCGCGCGGATCCACTAGACAATTGCATGTGTGTTACTTTCCTAAACCACATTGTTCCAATAAAGTCATTGCATATGTGTTCTTTTCCTAAACCACATGGATCCACTAGAGTCATTACATGTGTGTTCCTTTCCTAAACCACATACAGAGTCATTGCATGTGTCTCCTTTCCTGAACCAGCACCATGGTCATTGCATGTGTGTTGTTTTCCAAGACCACATGGATCCACCAGTGTCATTGCGTGTGTGTTCTTTTCCTAAACCACCACTAGAGACATTGCATGTGTGTTCTTTTCCTAAACCACATGGATCCACCAGTGTCATTGCATGTGTCTTCTTTTCCTAAACCAATACTAGAGACATTGCATGTGTGTTCCTTTCCTAAACGACATGGATCCACCAGTGTCATTTCATGTGTGTTCTTTCCTAAACTACCACTAGAGTCATTGCATGTGTGTTCTTTTCCTAAACCACATGGATCCACCAGAGTCATTTCATGTGTGTTATTTTCCTAAACACCCAGCAGAGTCAATGCATGTGTGTTCTTTTCCTAAACCACGACCAACGTCATTTCATGTGTGTTATTTTCCTAAACACCCAGCAGAGTCATTGCATGTGTGTTCTTTTCCTACACCACCACCAGCGTCATTGCATGTGTGTTCTTTTCCTAAACCACCACTAGTGTCATTGCATGTGTGTTCATTTCCTATACCACATGGATCCGCAAGAGTCATTGCATTTGTGTTCCTTTCCTAAACAACATGGATCCACTTGTGTCATTGCATGTGTGTTCCTTTCCTAAACCACATGGATCCACCAGTGTCATTGTAGGTGTGTTCCTTTCCTAAATCACATGGATCCACTAGAGTCATTTCATGTGTGTTCTTTTCCTAAACCACCACCATAGTCATTCCATATGTCTTCTTTTCCTAAACCACCACTAGAGTAATTCCATGTGTGTTCCTTTCCTAAACCACCACTAGAGTCATTGCATGTGTGTTCTTTTCCTACACCACCACTAGAGTCATTGCATGTGTGTTCCTTTCCTAAACCACATGGATCCAGCAGGGTCGCTGCATGTGTGTTCCTTTCCTAAACCACCACATGGGTCCACCAGAGTCATTGGATGTGTTCTTTTGCTAAACCACATGGATCCACCAGAGTAATTGCATGTGTTTTCCTTTCCTAAACCACATCCAAAGTCATTGCAGGTGTATTCCTTTCCTAAACCTCCACCAGGGTCATGTCATGTGTGTTATTTTCCTAAACCACATGGATCCACCTATGTCATTGCATGTGTGTTCTTTTCCTAAACAACCACTAGAGTCATTTCATGTGTGTTCTTTTCTGAAACCACATGGATCCACCAATGTCATCACATATGTCTTGTTTTCCAAAACCAACACTAGAGTTATTGCATGTGTGTTCCTTTCCTAAACCACATGGATCCACCAGAGTCATTGCAAGTGTGTTCTTTTTCTAAACCACATGGATCCACTAGAGTCATTGCATGCGTGCTCCTTTCCTAAACCACATCGATCCACCAGAGCCATTGCATGTGTGTTCTTTTCCTAAACCATCAACACAGTCATTGCATGTGTGTTCTTTTCCTGAACCACCACTAGAGTCATTCCATGTGTGTTCCTTTCCTAAACCACATTGATCCACCAGACACATTGCATGTGTGTTGTTTTCCTAAACCACCACCAGAGTCATTGCATGTGTGTTCCTTTCATAAACCACATGGATCCACTAGAGTCACTGCATGTGTGTTCATTTCCTAAACCAGATGGATCCACCAGAGTCATTACGTGTGTGTTATTTTACTAAACCACCACTACAGTCATTGCATGTGTCTACTTTTCCTAAACCACATAGATCCACCAGAGTCATTGCATGTGTGTTCCTTTCCTAAACCACATAGATCCACCAGAGTCATTGCATGTGTGTTCCTTTCCTAGACCACATAGATCCACCAGTGTCATTGCATGTGTGTTATTTTCCTAAACCACCACTAGAATCATTGCATGTGTCTTCTTTTCCTAAACCACATGGATCCCCAGAGTCATTGCATGTGCATTCTTTTACTAAAACACCACCAGAGTCATTGCATGTGTCTTATTTTTCTAAACCATCACCTGAGTCATTGCTTGTGTGTTCCTTTCATAAACCACATAGACCCACCAGATTCATTGCATCTGTGTTATTTTCCTAAACCACCACCAGAGTCATTGCATGTGTCTTCTTTTCCTAAACCACATGGATCCCTAGAGTCATTGCATGTGCGTTCTTTTACTAAACCACCACCAGAGTCATTGCATGTGTCTTATTTTTCTAAACCACCACCTGAGTCATTGCCTGTTTGTTCCTTTCAAAACAACATGGATCCACCAGAGTCATTTCATGTGTGTTATTTTCCTAAACCACCACTAGAGTCATTGCTTGTGTCTTCTTTTCCTAAAACACCAATAGTGTCACTGCATGTATGTTCCTTTCCTAAAACACATGGATCCACTAGAGTCATTGCATGTGTGTTCCTTTCCTAAACCACATGGATCCACCAGAGTCATTGCACGTGTGTTCCTTTTCTAAACTACCACCAGAATCATTGCATGTGTGTTCCTTTCCTAAACCACCACATGGATACACCAAAGTCATTGCATGTGTGTTCTTTTCATGAACCACATGGATCCACCAGACTCATTGCATGTATGTTCCTTTTCTAAACCACATCTAGAGTCATTACATGTGTCTTTGTTTCCTAAACCACCACCAGGGTCATTGCATGTGTGTTCTTATCCTAAACCACATGGATCCACCAGTGTCATTGCATGTGTGTTCTTTTCCTAAACAATCACTAGAGTCATTGCATGTGTTTTTCTTTCCTAAACCACTTCGATCCACCAGATTCATTGCAAGTTTGTTCTTTTCATAAACCACATAGATCCACCAGAGTCATTGCATGTGTGTTCCTTTCATAAACTACATGGATCCACCAGAGTAATTGCATGTGTGTTCCTTTCCTAAACCACTACTAGAGTCATTACATGTGTGTTCCGTGCATAAACAACATGGATCCACCAAACTCATTTCATGTATGTTCGTTTCCTAAACCATCACGAGGGTCATTGCATGTGTCTTATTTTCCTAAACCACCACTAGAGTCATTGCATGTGTGTTCCATTACTAAACTAAATGAATCCACTAGTGTCATTTAATGTGTGTTCTTTTCCTAAACCGGATGGATACACCAGAGTCATTGCATGTATGTTCCTTTCCTAAACCACATGGATCAACCAGAGTCATTGCATGTGTGTTCCTTTCCTAGACCACATAGATCCACCAGTGTCATTGCATGTGTGTTATTTTCCTAAACCACCACTAGAATCATTGCATGTGTCTTCTTTTCCTAAACCACATGGATCCCCAGAGTCATTGCATGTGCATTCTTTTACTAAAACACCACCAGAGTCATTGCATGTGTCTTATTTTTCTAAACCATCACCTGAGTCATTGCTTGTGTGTTCCTTTCATAAACCACATAGACCCACCAGATTCATTGCATCTGTGTTATTTTCCTAAACCACCACCAGAGTCATTGCATGTGTCTTCTTTTCCTAAACCACATGGATCCCTAGAGTCATTGCATGTGCGTTCTTTTACTAAACCACCACCAGAGTCATTGCATGTGTCTTATTTTTCTAAACCACCACCTGAGTCATTGCCTGTTTGTTCCTTTCAAAACAACATGGATCCACCAGAGTCATTTCATGTGTGTTATTTTCCTAAACCACCACTAGAGTCATTGCTTGTGTCTTCTTTTCCTAAAACACCAATAGTGTCACTGCATGTATGTTCCTTTCCTAAAACACATGGATCCACTAGAGTCATTGCATGTGTGTTCCTTTCCTAAACCACATGGATCCACCAGAGTCATTGCACGTGTGTTCCTTTTCTAAACTACCACCAGAATCATTGCATGTGTGTTCCTTTCCTAAACCACCACATGGATACACCAAAGTCATTGCATGTGTGTTCTTTTCATGAACCACATGGATCCACCAGACTCATTGCATGTATGTTCCTTTTCTAAACCACATCTAGAGTCATTACATGTGTCTTTGTTTCCTAAACCACCACCAGGGTCATTGCATGTGTGTTCTTATCCTAAACCACATGGATCCACCAGTGTCATTGCATGTGTGTTCTTTTCCTAAACAATCACTAGAGTCATTGCATGTGTTTTTCTTTCCTAAACCACTTCGATCCACCAGATTCATTGCAAGTTTGTTCTTTTCATAAACCACATAGATCCACCAGAGTCATTGCATGTGTGTTCCTTTCATAAACTACATGGATCCACCAGAGTAATTGCATGTGTGTTCCTTTCCTAAACCACTACTAGAGTCATTACATGTGTGTTCCGTGCATAAACAACATGGATCCACCAAACTCATTTCATGTATGTTCGTTTCCTAAACCATCACGAGGGTCATTGCATGTGTCTTATTTTCCTAAACCACCACTAGAGTCATTGCATGTGTGTTCCATTACTAAACTAAATGAATCCACTAGTGTCATTTAATGTGTGTTCTTTTCCTAAACCGGATGGATACACCAGAGTCATTGCATGTATGTTCCTTTCCTAAACCACATGGATCAACCAGAGTCATTGCATGTGTTTTCCTTTCCTAAACCACCACCAGAGTCATTGCATGTGCGTTCTTTTCCTAAACCACCACCAAAGTCATTGTATGTGTCTTCTTTTCCTAAACCACCACTAGATTCATTGCATACGTGATCTTTTACTAAACCACATGGATCCACCAGAGTCATTCCATGTGTGTTCCTTTCCTAAACCACATGGATCAACCAGAGACAATGCATGTGTGCTCCTTTCCAAAACCACCACCAAAGTCATTGCATGTGCATTATTTTCCGAAACCACCACCAGAATCATTGCATGTGTCTTGTTTTCCTAAACCACCACCATAGTCACTGCGTGTGTGTTCTTTTCCTAAACTACCACTAGAGTCACTGCATGTGTGTTCCTTTCCTAAACCACATAGATCCACTAGAGTCGTTGAATGTGTGTTCATTTCCTAAACCACCACATGGATCCACCAGCGTCATTGCATGTGTGTTATTTCCCTAAACCACATTGATCCACCAGAGTCATTGCATGTGTGTTCCTTTTCGAAACCACATCCACAACCATTGCATGTGTCTTCATTTCCTAAACCACCCCAGGGTCATTGCATGTGTGTTTATTTCCTAAACAACCACCAGAGTCATTGCATGTGTTTTTTTCATAAATCACCACTAGAGTCATTGTATGTGTGTTCCTTTCATAAACCACATGGATCCACCATAGTCATTTTATGTGTGTTCTTTTCCTAAACCACATGTATCCACTTGAGTCATTTCATGTGTGTTCTTTTCCTAAACCACCAGAGTCATTGCATGTGTCTTCTTCTCCTAAACCATGTCAACACCCGGATTTTTAATCCCAGATTCCTATTATGCCATACCTCACAATCCCAAGATTACCATTTTTGCGAGACATAACAGATTGATATCATAGTACATCATCCATTAAAAACCATAATAAGGTCTTACAAATAAAGGATCTCATGATCCAGTCTTAAAACAAATCAAGCAGCGAAAAAATAAACGTAGTAGTGGGCTCCATCTTCAAAGTCACAAGCAATGCTGACGATGGGAGATGATCCTATTTGTCGTAGACCTCCTACTATCCATCATCTAGGTAGTCCTCCTCATAGTATAGCCACGGGAATAGCCAGGGACAAAGCCATGAGTCATCTTTAAGTATTCACAAACTAGCACTAACAAGTAAGGTAGTTCTAGTAGGAATCTTAAGCTCTAGGTTTATTTGCAAAAAGGCAGGTTTATCTAAAACTGAGTTTATAAGTAAAGAAAACTAAGTTAATGTTCTAAATCACTTAAGTGGGAACCTAGCTTTCACGTTCACAACCCTGTTGTGGTTAAGTCAAAATCATAGTTCAGTTCACAAGTCATTTTAAAAACATCTGATGACGTAACAGTATGGCCACTCCAACTATCCATGGCCATGGACGCGGCTATTCGAATAGTTTGACACTCTCCAGATGTGGTACACTTTCACCACAAAATTCTATACATCCGTCAAGGATAACCTTGAATCATCATAGTTAGTATGCGGATAATCAATCATAACCTTTCCTTTACACACTCTAGTATAGGATCCTCACCTATGAGCTTGGCCTCCCAGCCATGGCCATCTGCCATCCTAGGAACTGGATAGGTGGACATTCACAATCACGAGGTAGCCTCAGTTCAATCTCTTTTCTCGAGGGAACCCATACTAAGGCATATAAACTTATGGCTAATCCCTACCCAATTCAGGTATTGTGGTTATATGATAAAATTGGAATGGTATCGCATCCGAACCCAACCATTAGTTTTTATCAAGGGCTAAGGCTCATGCCTCGACATTTTCATCATCAAACCATTGTGTTTCTCAACACATGTCAAAACATCTCAATAGAATGAAACATCATTCCAAGGTTTTCATAATCATTTTCACCAAGTATTCCCATCTAAAGTGATCCACTTTTATGCTTAGCACTAGCCACTAAAGTTGAGGGTGTTCACTAATGAGCGGTGCTAATCTCCAATCTCATGCCTTGGAATGACATCTAAGTATAACTAGTTAGGCCTAGTTTTATACTATTTATTGTATCTATACTATTTTTCCAATACTCACAAAGCACTAACTAAAAGTAAAGAACTTTGGTAAAGTCAAAGAATAAAGCTTGCAAGTAAAACTTGGGATTAGTATCATCAAAGTTGTATAACCAAAGCATGCCTAATGCATCTTGCTTAAGTTATCAAGTGGGCAAGTGTTAACTTGCATAGTTCTAGCTTGCAATTAGTGATGGCTTGCCTTGAGTAGTGCAGTGGTTGAAGTTTTCTTCCTCTTCTTCTTGGTAGTACACCTCCTCCTCGTATCCTAGGTTGGTACTATCGTCTATAAATGAATACAGGGTACACAATCAGCAAACAATACTTAACTATTTTTATTTAGCAACCTAAGGTTCACACCAGATGATCTAGCATCATCACGATCATCACATGAAATAAAGACTTAATATTGTTTATCTTATTTTAGAAAAGTAATTTCTACTCATTGAAATTACTTAGGATTTAATATTCTCCAATTAAAATATGGGATCATGTTGACACATGTCATCACCACATATTATAATATATGGGAATGCGACTTAAACTGTTGGTCATATTTTATAAAGTTTAAGATTAACATTTAATAGGATTAAGGTGACTATAAATGCCTAAATATCATTCTTTTGGTACTAGTACAATGTCACTGCATGCAAACCTAAATATGTTTACATATTCAGATAGATCTTATCAAATGTGATTTTTGAGAGTTGGAATCAACTCAAAAGCATTTATGGTTCATTTTGGAAAAATGTTTGAAGTTGGAAAAGTCTCTGTCTTGTTATTTTTACTATAGGTGATCTCTAAATCCAAATGGTTTCAATCCAATGGGCTTGGATAGATAATTTAAATATATTTTTAACAAAATTGGAATCATACAATTTGGTTCAGTGAATCTTTTTGAATTGATTTTTGAATCTACTAATAGAAACTGGTTTCAACTAAAATGGAAAATAACTATTTGAATTTACTGGCCTGCACGGGAAACTAACTGGGCTGGCCCAATCTGCACAGCTCGGCGCAGCGGGCTGCTGACATGGGGTCCCACTAGTCAGCGACTCTAACGAACCGAAACGGTATCTTTAATTCTAGGCCCTACGATTAGAATACAATCTAACGACTGAGGTTCATCGTCGACGACGAATAGCTCCGACGAGGTCTGAACCCTAACACGACGGTGGGGGTCGTGTTAGGCTCACCAGGGCTCCATCTAGGGTCAGCGATGGGGGTGAACGACGTGGTAAATGATGGCGGTTCGAACGGTGGTCGTGGCAGCTCCTAGGGCGGCTCCAATCGATGGCACCCTTCCTTCACTACAGCGGCGGGCTCTGGCTAAATTCCGGTGATGCGGCGCTCGCCTTGCTCCGGGAGAGGGTGTGGGAGGTGTGGTGAGGAGTGGGGAGTGAGGTGGTGTGGAGAATTGAGGCGGAGAGGGCCTCTATTTATACACCGGTGAGGGGACCGAGCAGGATGGGCTGGCTTCTCTAGCGATGGCGGTACAACGAGATATCGGCATGGCTGAGGGTAGGGGGCGGTGCGCTGCTCCCTGGTGGTCATCACGGGCTTAAAGGAACGGCACAGGGCGTTCTAGGCTGGTCGCGCGCGTGCAATGCTCTACATGGAAGCGGCGGCGAATGGGGGTGTCTAGGAGCTAGTTGGGGTTAAGGCGAGTCTATGCACGCGACGTGAGGGCGAGGCACGGGGTGGGTGAGCTGGTCGGCTACGACGCTCTGGCGCGCTCTCGGCATAGCGCAGAGACATTGGGCGCGACGATGCTGGGGTGGTCCATGGCCTGGCTGTGATTGAGGGCTGGACAGGGGGTGGCGTTGGATGGTTGCCTATCTCCTAGTCGTCGTGGGATAGGGTGGCGTCCTCTGTGGCGCTCTATCCATGGTCGGCCGACGGGACTGGCTTTGGGCGGTGCTGCACTAGCGCAACGACAAAGGGGGGAGTGGTCTGCTGCCCTACTAGATGTTGGGGTAGACAAGGGAGTGCAATGAGGGAAATTAGTCGAATGATCAATTCTCCAAACAGTGAAGTTAGGCCAAGTTTGATTAGTGTCTGGAAGGTGTTTGATCAAATGGCCGAAAGAATTTAAATTTGAAAATTTTGAATGAAATTTGGTGAGTGGTCTAAACTTATGTTTGGTAGTGTCTGGTTGCTTGGGTTTGCCAAGGTGAATTGATTTGGATTTTTTTTGAAAAATGGTGATCTTACCATATCAACTTGATTCAAATTTGAACTTTCCTTTAAATAATTTGAAAATAGTTTCTATGAGTTTGTAAAGTGGGCTTGGGTTCACTTTTACTTGGTCTAGCAAAGGGTGAAAAGAAGTGGAAATGTTTCTGTTAGAAATTCTTTCCTAGGTACACTCAAAGTGGCTTAGTGGTTAACTTTGGTCAAAATGACCATTTGATCCTTTGATTTGTATTTGATTTGTTTTTCTTTGGATTTTATTTGTAATTGGCCTAGATGATGTAGTATTCATCATTAAACCATTTCTTATCATTTGTAGCAATCAAACATGGCATTTTCACTCAATCCAATACTAATGCAAATCACACATACACTCATATTCAATTTAATATTAAAAGTTTTTGTTAACCCTAAACTTGGGTGATTAGAAATTGATAATCTTGATTAATAGTTTTGGGGTGTTACAAACCACCACCAGAGTCATTACATGTGTGTTCCTTTCCTAAACCACATGGATCCACCAGAGTCATTTTGATGTGTGTTCTTTTTCTAAACCACCACTCGAGTAATAATTTGTGTCTTCTTTTCCTAAACCACCAATAGTGTCATTGAATGAGTGTTCCTTTCCTGAACCACATGGATTCACTAGAGTCATTGCATGTGTGTTCCTTTCCTAAACCACATGGATCCACCAGAATCATTGCATGTATGTTCCTTTCCTAAACCACATGGATGCACCAATGTCGTTGCATGTGTCTTCCTTTCCTAAACCACATGGATCCACCAGTGTCATTGCATGTGTGTTCTTTTCCTAAACCACATGGATCCACCAAAGTCATTTCATGTATGTTATTTTTCTAGACCACATGGATCCACCAGTGTCAATGCATGTGTGTTCCTTTCCTAAACCACATGGATTCATAAGTCTCATTGCATGTGTG
Organism: Avena eriantha; assembly: GCA_910589775.1. Lineage (NCBI taxonomy): Eukaryota > Viridiplantae > Streptophyta > Magnoliopsida > Poales > Poaceae > Avena > Avena eriantha. The sequence continues at coordinate 216,720,543 of OU342741.1, forward strand.
TTCTTTTCCTGAACCACCAATAGAGTCATTGCATGTGTGTTATTTTCCTAAACCACATGGATCCACCTGTTTCATTGCATGTATCTTCCTTTCCTAAACCACCACCAGAGTCATTTTATGTGTGTTCCTTTCCTAAACCATGTGGATCAACTAGTGTTATTGCATGTGTGTTCGTTTTCTAAACCACATGGATCCACCAAAGTCATGCATGTGTGTTCCTTTCCTAAACCACATGGATCCACCAGAGTCATTGCATGTATCTTCTTTTCCTAAACCAACACTAGATGATGTAGTATTCATCATTAAACCATTTCTTATCATTTGTAGCAATCAAACATGGCAATTTCACTCAATCCTATACTAATGCAGATCACACATACACTCATATTCAATTTAATATTAAAAGTTTTTGTTAACCCTAAACTTGGGTGAGTAGAACTTGATAATCTTGATTAATAGTTTTGGGGTGTTACAAACCTTCCCTCCTTAAACAAAATCTCTTCTTGAGATTTAAGAAAAACTAGGAACTAAAGAGATTTGAAAACTCAGTACTAATGTAATCTTCTCGTTCCCATGTAGCTTCTTCTTCCTTATGGTTGCTCCACTGGATCTTGAGAAACTTGATACTCCGGGGCCTGGTAGTTTTGAAGGCTTCTTCCAAAATACGAATGGGAACTTCACGATACGTCAGATCCTTGTTGATATCTATGGCTCGGTGATCGACTTTCTTGAATACTTCGGTCTTCTCTGGAACTTCTAAGCATTTGCGAAGTAACGAGATATAGAAGACATCATGTATGGCTGACATCTCCTCTGGCAGTTCTAGTTGATATGATACTTCTCCTCGGCGATTAAAAATCTTGAAGGGTCCAATATATCTGGGGGCTAACTTGCCCTTCAGTTGAAAACGTTGCATTTCCTTAAGGGTGATACTTCGAGATACAAAAAATCTCCAACATTGAAGGTCAAGTCTCGACGTCTTTTGTCAGCATAACACTACTATCTGGATTGGGTGGTCTTGAGGTGCGCACGGACTTTGTGAACCTTCTCTTCGGCTTCTCATAGGATGTCAGCTCCAAAAATCTGACTCTCTCCTACTTGCGACCAATTTAGAGGGGTATGACTTCCTTCCATATAGAAATTCAAATGGGTCCATTTCCAAACTGGCTTGATAACTATTGTTGTATGAGAATTCTGCGATAGGCAGGCAATCTCTGATTTTGATCCATATTCTAACACATAAGCTCTCAACATATCTTCTAGGATTTGGTTGACTGTTTCAGTTTGTCCATCGGTCTGCGGGTGATAAGCTGTGCTGAAGTTCAGCTTGGTTCCTAATCCTTCTTGGAGTTTCTACCAAAATCTTGAGGTAAACTGGGTTCCTCAATCTAACACTATGGTCTTAGGGGTTCCATGCAAACTGACGATTCTAGCAATGTACAGCTCTGCTAGCTTAGAACTCTGGTAGGTAGACTTGACAGGTATAAATGGGCTACCTTAGACAGTCTATCAACTATGACCCAAATAGAGTAATTTCCCCTACTAGAATTAGGCAAACCGATGATAAAATCCATTCCGACAGAATCCCATTTCGATTCTGGAATCTGTAATGGTTGCAAAAGTCCTGCGGGTCTGTGATGTTCCGCCTTGACTCTCTGATAGATATCGCACTTAGCTATGTAGCTTCTGATTTCTCTCTTCATCTTGTGCCACCAAAATTGCTCCTTCAAATCCACCTTTCCACTATAGGAACCCTGCAAGGCGGGTACCGGCGCCTTTACACAACTAGCAGGGCACATTGGAGGCTCCCGTAATGACAACAAGCTACCTCAAGAACAAGTTATCAATAACAAAATACAAGATCTAGATATTAGCAAGAATACTAGATCCGGGATTTCTCCAAATGAATGGAGAGGAGTTGATGCGCTTGATTCACGATGGCGATGAAGATTGTCTCCTCCTTCAATTCCCGCAAAGATCGAAGACTTCGGGTGGTTGAAGTGGGAGATCTAGAGAGAGAGCTTTTAGAATGAATAAAGAGTTCTGCTCGATGGGGAAGAAGGGGATTTTATACCCCCTTTCCAAACCAAGCCGTTGGAGCCTTTGGGGGCTAGATTATCCGGCCCAAGTGAGGGCCGGATTATCCGGCCTAGGGAAAACTCTGCCCTAGACTCGGATTATCCGGTAGAAAATCCGCCTACGGACAGAAGCTCGCGCAGGATGGCCCTTAACACATTCTCCTGGGGAACAGATTATCCGGCCCTAGGGGAGGGCTGGATTATCCAGCTGGGGGAAAATCCGCCCCAACCACAGAATATCCGGGGGAAATTCCGCCCCTAGACAGAAGCTCACACAGACGCTCTCTTGGGCGATTCCCCTGGGGCCAGATTATCCGGCCCAACATGAGGGCGATTAGCCACTAGTCTCGCCTTGTTCCTCAGAACAATGCCATTCTCATCTTGCTTGTTTTTAAATATCCATTTAGTGCCGATAACATTGCGGCAATCCTTGGGCTTCTCCACTAGTTTCTAGACCTTGTTGCGCTCAAAGTTATTCAACTCTTCATGCATAGCAACAACCCAGTCCGAATCTTCAAGAGCTTCAAACACTTTCTTGGGTTCCACCATTGAGATGTGAGCTTGATGCTCACCAAAACTTGCCAATTCCCTTCTTGTGGAGACCCTTCGTCGAAGATCACCTACAACTTTGTCAAGAGTATGACCCCTTAACTCAAGGTTCCGATCAGCACGAGCCTTGCGACGAAGTTCAATAAGCTTGTTGTCTCTTGGCGGAATAGTTTCATCACTTGAGTCTTCGTTGGAATCATGTGCTTGAACTTGATTAGAAGTATGATTATCAGTAGTATGAGATGATGAAGCATGCCCTTGAGGTGGGTCAGCAGCCATGACATGGGGCTGCTGATCATCAGGAGATTCAGGGTCGGATAATCCGGCTGAGGGTGAGGCTGGATAATCCGGCCTGGGAGATCTTGATGCAATTTCATCGGGTTGCCTGGAACTTGCTTGAATTGGCGAGGGCCGGATAATGCGGTGTCAGCCAGTAAATCCGGCCTAGAGCTTACAGCTGTTTCTTCGATATGATGAGCAGTTTGGTCGTCAGGGGAGATGTGGCCTAATAATCTGGTGTCGACTAGATAATCTGGCCTGGAGCATCTAGGAGCATGTTGAGCTTCAACAGTTGGTGGAGTTGGTGTAGAAGTTACTCTCGTGGTTGGATCATGTTGATTATGTGTAGATGAGGGCTCTTCATGAGTAGAGCATTGTCCTTCCCGATCCACCACAAGGGGTTCCTCAATGGGGCGAAAAATCCCACGCCCATTCTTCTTATGGCATCTTGGGGTATTTCAACATCTACATCACAAACATCAACTTGCCCCGCACGGGAGCCATCATTTTCCTCGAACACCACACTACAAGATTCTACAACAGTTCCAGAGAGCTTATTGTAGACTCTATAAGTGTGGGATTCGGCACCATAACCAACAAAAATACCTTCTAAAGCCTTAGACTCAAATTTAGATAAACGAACTCCCTTGATGAGAAAGAAACACTTACATCCAAATACCCGAAAGTATGAGATGTTTGGCTTGTTACCGGTAAGTATTTCATACGGAGTCTTGTCCAAGATTTTACGGAGGTATAACCAGTTGGATGAATGACAAGCGGTAGAGATTTCTTCAGCCCAGAAGTTATACGGAGACTTGAATTCGGCTAGCATAGTCCTTGCCATACCCATTAGAGTCCGGTTCTTCCTCTCGGCAACACCATTTTGTTGAGGGGTGTACGAAGCGGAATATTGATGTCTTATCCCCTCTTCACTTAGGAACTCATTTAAGGTGTAGTTCTTGAACTCGGAGCCGTTATCACTTCTTATTGCCAGAATAGGGACGTTGTGTTGACGTTGAACCTCGTTGGCGAAGTCGATGACTGTTTGTTGAGTCTCACTCGTCAACTTGAAGAAATAGATCCAAGTGTATCTTGAGTAGTCATGAACGATCACTAGGCAGTACTTCTTCCCACCGAGCCTTGCATGTGATGGAGGTCCAAAGAGGTCCACATGAAGGAGCTCTAGGATCCTTTTTGACGAATAATATTCTTCCTTCGATGAGGAGAGTCATGCATTTTCCCTTCAACACAAGCCCTACAAACACGATCTTTGGCAAAGGAGACATTTTCTTTTAGTCCAAGGATGTGGCCACCCTTGTGGAGACTTTGCAAAGTTCTCATATTGACGTGGGCTAGTCGGTGATGCCATAACCAACCTGCGTCAGCCTTTCCAAAAAGACACATCGGGCCTATAGTGGTTTTCTCGGAAAAGTCCACCACGTACAGGTCATTTTCGACATATCTCACGAAAGCGACTTTTAGAGACTTGCTCCACAAGAGTACCGCCAAATCAGCATCAATAAAAACTGAAAATCCCATCTTACCAAGGGCGCAAACTGAAAGTAAATTGTAACCAAGGGTCTCAACAAGCATGACGTCCACGAGAGAGATATTGTGAGCCAGCACAACCTTGTCGAGACCCAATACCTCAGATTTTGACTTGTCACCATAGGAGACGGTTATATGATCATGATTTGGCCGCATCTCTTTGATGATCTCCTTGCTTCCGATCATATGACTCATGCATCCGCTATCGAGTACCCATTTAGACCCACCGGAAGCACAACCCTCGGACCCTCTTGCCATAAGACAAGTGACGTTATTGTTGATGACGTTTTCGTTTGGTTAGTCAAAGATAGATGATGGATTCGATGTGGTGGCTATAGCAGCCACCTCGCGAGAACTAACTTGATCCTCTTCATCTTCACTTGTAGAGGAGTATTCTTCTTGTGCCACCAAGACAATCTTGGGTTGCTTCTTGTAAGGGCCATTATTTTTGATAAATTGCTTCTTCTTAGTCGACTTGGATTTTTCTTTAAGGATGAGCCTACCACCATTGTATTCTCTATTTTGATATGGACACTCGGCCACAAAGTGCAGCATATCTCCACAATTGTAGCATGTTCTCAGTTTTGGGCCACTTTCTCTTCTTCCACTTGACCCATTCTTGCGCTCGAGTTCCAACTTGGCCTTGGAAGGATCCTTCCAAAAGTTCCTTGCATAAAACGCCATGTACTCACCATGAACACGTTTGACTTCATCAGGGCAGTCCATTGAGGAACCCTCGAAAGCTCTTTCGTCCTTATCTTGCTCAACAACATTAGCCTTTAGAGCAACATTGACCCCCTTTTTTCATTCCAATGGCACGGGCACAGGCTTCTTCCGTGTTCTTTGCAGCAACTTTCAATGATGCCATTTCTTGCATGAATTCGTTGGACGTCATTTGATGGTAGTTGTGTCTACTTTGCAAGCTCTTTAAGTCCATTGGCTCAAAAGGCATTAGAGCACTCACATATTTCATTTTTATCCAAGCATCATCAATGTGAGTGACTCCATGCTTTCTAAATGTTTTTGCGATGCCCTTGAGTCTTCTATAAATGTCTTCATGGTTTTCACCATCCAACATGTAGAATCCTTCAGCTTCATTACTAAGGGCATCATACCTATTCCTTCCAATAAAGAGATAAGTGAGAGCATCCCAAGCTTTTTTTCCTGTGTTGAGATGTTCAATGTGGGGCATGTCCTTGGGACCCACTTCGAGCTGTATCATGTGGTGAGACGTAGCATTCAATTGGATATCCACAACTTCTCTTCTTGTCAGGTTGGCGTGATCTCCAATATGAAGACCCTCTTCGATAATCCTCAAAGTTCAATAGAATAGCTGCAAACATGAGACTCCATTAAGAATTGCCATTGATTAAATGAAGATGCAGTAAGCTTGGGTGGATCACCCCTATTGTTTATATGAGGATGAGGGATAGGTGGGTCGAGGGAATATAAGTGAGGAACCTCACTATATTCCTCCTTACCACTTCCCTCCTTGGAGGTGGAACCATTATGTTTTTCACCTACCACTTCATCTTCCTTGGATCTGGTGTTAGCCTTATCCTTGGATGAGGGAGTGGCGGCCTCAGAGGAGGATGAAGATGGGGCTACGAATGATGTGAAGCAAGCAATCATTTGATGCATCTCCTCCATCTTAGTCTCAAAGGATTTCAACAAGGTTGTTTCCAACGTCTTGAGGTCATCCATTGTGACCTTATCCACAGCCTCATTCCCATTCTCCTTGGTACCCATACTTCTCTTAGGCAGTTAAGCCCGAATAAAGATCCGGGGCTCTGATACCAATTGTAATGGATCGTATGGGCACCTAGAGGGGGGTGAATATGTGCTACTTCAAATTTTAATGCTTTTTTCAATTTTAGGCTTAACACAAAAGGCAAATTCTCTAGATAACTATTTAGAAGAATTTCACTATATGCAAACCTATCTACTAGCAAGTAAGAGGCGAGTGGAAAGAGGAACGAGTGAACCGTAGCGAAGCACACGGAGACACGTAATTTGTTTTACCGCAGTTCCTTCCTTGTTAAGGGAAGTACATCTGCGTTGGACGGGTGGGCGGTACTAAGACCACCACGCCACAATAGGCCTCACCCTGTTCTCCGATGGATCCCACCACCAAAGGCCTGATCCACCTTTTCACTATAGGAACCCTTCGAGGCGGGTACCGGCGCCTTTACACAACTAGCAGAGCACAATTCCACAACCAAATTGGAGGCTCCCGTAATGACAACAAGCTGCCACAAGAACAAGTTATCAATAACAAAATACAAGATCTAGATATTAGCAAGAATACTAGATAAGGGATTTCTCCAAATGAATGGAGAGGAGTTGATGCGCTTGATTCATGATGGCGATGAAGATCGTCTCCTCCTTCAATTCCCCCAAAGATCGAAGACTTCGGCTGGTTGAAGTGGGAAATCTAGAGAGAGAGCTTTTCGAATGAATCAAGAGTTGGAGCCTTTGGAGCCTTTTATACCCCCTTTCCAAACCAAGCCGTTGGAGCCTTTGGTGGCTAGATTATCTGTCCCAAGTGAGGGCCGGATTATCTGGCCTAGGGAAAACTCTGCCCCAGACTCGGATTATCCGGCAGAAAATCTGCCTATGGACAGAAGCTCGCGCAGGCTGGCCCTTGACACCTTCTCCTAGGGACTGGATTATTCGGCCCTAGGGGAGGGACAGATTATCCGACTGGGGGAAAAATCCGCCCAAGCCACGAAATATCCGGGGGAAATTCCTCCCCCAGATAGAAGCTCGCGCAGATGCTCTCTTGGGCGATTCCCCTAGGGCCAGATTATCCGGCCCAACATGAGGGCCGGATTATCCGGTCCAAGGAGAAAATCCGCCGCAGAGCCGGACTGTCCGGGGGAAATGCCGCCCCCAGACAGAAGCTCACGCATAGCCAGCCCTGGCCAAAATGGTCTGGCCGGATTATCCGGCCCATGAAGGGGCGGGTAATCCGGTCCCCCAAAAGCACAAAAGTTTCCTACAAAACTTAGTACACATTAGAACTTCCATGGTACTGTTATCTAACACACAAAACACACGAAATCATGAAATGTTCTTTCAACATCTTTGTTCCTCCGGGGTGAATAGAATAAAGAGTATCATGAGATTCTTGCATGATAACTTTCTTCATCTCGGAATCTACTAGCACACAGATATGTCCTTTGTACAAGTATGATGCTTGATTCCGTCGATACTTGCATTTCCTTTCTGCGCCTCCTTGATCTGACTGATCAAAGTGGGTTGAAGTTCAATGCTATCTAAAAATCCTTCGCTGACTAGCTCATTCTAAACTGCTCCAACTCTCCATGCAAACTTGGTTGAGCTTCTTTAATCATGGTGTTTAATATACATGGCAATCCTCTAAGAGCATCCGCTACCACATTGGCTTTGTCGGGGTGATAGTGAATGTCAAGGTCATAATCCTTGATTAACTCTATCCATCTCCTTTGCCACATATTTAGCTCCTTCCGGGTGAAAATATACTTCAAACTCTTGTGTTCCGAATAGATCTCACAGCGGTTACCCATAAGGTAATGACGCCATGTCTTCAATGCCAAAACTATGGCTGCTAGTTCAAGGTCATGGGTAGGGTAGTTTTGCTCATACTGCTTCAGTTGTCGGGACATATATGCTATGACTTTGCCTTCTTACATCAACACAGATCTTAGACCAATCTTGGATGCATCACAATACACATCAAAAGGCTTCTTGATATCTAGCATAATCATAATTGGGGCTGAAATCAACCTCTTCTTGAGATCTTGAAAACTAGCTTCACATTTATCCGTCCATTCAAACTTCTTATCTTTCTTCAACAGTTGAGTCATCAGTCTGGCGATGCTCAAAAATCCTTCAACAAACTTGCAGTAATATCCCGCTAATCCGAGAAATGCACAGACTTGGGTTTGAGTGGTTGGGGCTTTCCATTCTTCAACATCTTTAATCTTGGAGGGATTGACAACGACTCCTCCTGCCGACACAATATGTCCTAGGAATCCTACTTCCTTCAACCAGAACTCACACTTGCTAAACTTGGCATACAACTGATGCTCTCTAAGGGTTTCAATGCTGGTCCTCAGATGTACCTCATGGTATTCTTTTGACTTGGAATAGATCAGGATATCATCGATAAAAACAATGACAAACTTATCCAGGAAGTTCATAAAAATCTTATTCATGAGATTCATGAAATAAGCGGGGGCATTGGTTAATCCAAAAGACATGACCGTGCACTCATACAATCCATATCTGGTGGTAAAGGCGGTCTTTGGAATATCCATTGCACGAATCTTGAGTTGATGATAACTAGTTCTAAGATCAATCTTAGAAAACACTCTAGCACCAGTCAACTGGTCAAACAGATCCTCTATGTTTGGCAGTGGGTACTTGTTCTTGATGGTGACATCATTCAGCTTCCTGTAATCCATACACAAACGGTTACCTCCATCTTTCTTATCCACAAACAAAACAGACGATCTCCATGGCGATGCACTTGGTTGAAACAGACCTTTCTCGAGCAGAGCATCAAGTTGCTTCTTCAGCCCCACTAATTCAGATTGGTTCATACTATAAGGTCTCTCAGCTATGGGTCCAGTTCCAGGAATTAGTTCAATGATGAACTCGATATCCCGATCTAGGGGCATACCAGGCAATTCATCTAGGAATATGTCGGTGTATTCACAGACTACTCTGACTTGGTCTAGGTTGGTTGGGCTAGACTCTTGTTGCATCTGAATTGTCAGGGCAAGGTCTCAGATACATGCTCTACTGATACTCCAGAGCTACTGGTCATGGTTATGGCTTTCTTGAGATAGTCAATTAATCCTTTATGTTTCGACATCCAATCCATTCATAGTACTACTTCCAAACCTTTGGTTCCAAGTACTATTAGATAGGCATAAAAATCTATTCCATGGATTCTGATAGGTACAACCTTGAAAATTTTTCTAGCTTTGGTGGTTGAACCAGGTATTTGAACTATCATAACATGATTCAATTTTGTTGGTTGAATCTTACTAGTGCATGCAAATTCTTCTGTAACAAATGAGTGCAATGCTCCAGATCAAACAACACTCTTGCAAGTACTGAGTTAATAGAAATCATACCCAGCACGACATCTGGCACATCCTGAGCTTTTTCAGGATTCATGTGGAACAGACGGCCGTTGCGGTTAAGCGTGTTCCCTAGGGAAAATCTTCTTCCAGGCTGAACACGGTGTTGCTGCTGAGCAGGTCCATTCACATTGGTGGCTGCTGCAAGCTTGTTAGGGCACACATTTGAGTAGTGACCCTTGACTCCACATTCAAAGCAAGTAATCTAGGACTTGTCCTTTGCTGCATCAGGCACAACATTGCTTCCAGTCCTTGGGGTAGTATTGTTGTTGTTGTTGTTGGACTTGGGCGGTGCATGGTTGAAGTTCTTGCAGTTGCCGGGGTTGTTGTTGTGTTTTCCTCCAGACTTCAAATTTCCTCCACTACGATTGGGATAGTTGGGATGGGACATAGGGGTCTGTTGTTTCTTGGGGCATATCCTGCAGACGGGTTAGGGCGATACTTCTGGGTATTGTGGGATCCAGTATGGTGCATCATGCGACGCTTGCAATTGTCATTGGCTTGGTTGATCTTCCCTTCCATCTAAATGGCATAATCGACTAGCTCTTCTAGATCTCCAAAATGGATGTTGACTAACACAGTCTGCATCTCATCATGCAATCCATTTAGGAACCTTTCCTTCTTCTTGGCTTTGGTGTTTATTTCATCAGGGGCATATCTAGCTGGGGACAAAAAAATCACGGTACTCAACTACCGTCATCCTTCCTTGCTTCAGTTCCCTGAACTCATCCCTCATCCTGGTGACCAAACCTTAGGGCACATGGGTCCGGCTGATCTTGATCTTAGATGCTTCCCAAGTCATCATTTGTCCGTCATTTTGTCCGTCGTTCATGGTACGGGTGCTATTCCACCAGGATCTTGCATCACCTGCCAGATAATGGGTGGCTAACGGTACTTTTTCATTGGCTTCAACTCCCGCGACATCCAAGTTATTCTCCATGGTTTGCAGCCAGTCATCAACATCTAAGGGGTCGTCATATTTATTAAAGATAGGTGGGTTGGTATCCTGGCTTCCATGTCCTTGATTATTGTGGGCCATCTGAGCTATTTGTTGAAGGGTGGCTAGGTTGGCTTAGCGTTCGGCCTACTAGCTTCATGGTTAGAAACTAGCATTTGCAGAATCTGCAACATTGGGTCCTGAGATGAACTGCTTCCTCCGAGGTTTCCACGAGTCATCTGAATATTGAGATAGATAATGAGATAAGAGGGAAATTTCTAAGGTTCATGGTTCTGTTTCAAAAGCTTTAAACTTTGAGTTTGACTCAGTTTTGCGAACTAACAACTTCCTCTCATTCATTCATTCAAAGCACACCATACAAACACACACCATAACACAAATAGAAAACAGATGGTTTTAAGAACCATTCTGTGAAACTACGATATAGTGGGACTGGTACAACTCATTCCTACGGTAGTGCTCAAGTGCATCTAATCATCATCAATGAAGTAAGAATCATCATCAGTGTGGAACTCCATGGCATCATCCTCCAAGTAGTCATTGTCATAACTAAGGAAAGATTAAAGATCTCCCTGGATATCATCACCTTCCTCCTCCTCCTTTGCTTCAAGCTGGACTTCCTGTTCACGGATGGTCTTCTCGAGAGCGCCCACCTTCTTGCGAAGACGATCGATGGTGCGATCATTCTTGTCGCGTTGACGACGAAGAGATTGGCGCTCTTTAGCAAGAATGGCGAGGGTTTGGTCCTTCTTGACTACAATGGCATGGTTGTGGTTGGTGTAGGCACGAGCATTTTCCAACTACTTCTGTTTATCATACAACATGAAGTCAAGATTGTCCACCTGGTGCTTAAGCTCCAGGTGTCCTGGCATCTCCAAGGGCATTCCCATAGAATCACGCCTTGCGAAGTGAGAAAAGCGAGTTCCCTGGATCAGGTTGATGTTTTGTCCGCACAGATAGGCAAGAGCTTCATGCATAACCCTGGCTAATCCATCTAGCCAGTTGTTGTCACGCAAGGTGAATTGGATCTTCTCCAAAGTGGGTGCTTCCATCTTGCCTCTGAGATCTGCAACTATCAGCCATTGTAGATCTTCTCCTATGTGATTGTTGAGTTGTGCCCCGAAGAATTTTGGATGTGGGCACTCAAGATACTCTGATAGTGCATCTAGATCCCTCTCAAAGATCAGTTGGCCTCCATTGCCCAGCTGGTAGAACTTGCAATACTAGATCTGCATCTATAAGCATTTAGGGTGAGTAAGTTAGTGAGGTGATCAAGTGTGTCAAATTTTATGTAGGAATGCAAGAATTTTTGAGGAACATGACTTTTTTGAAAGAATCAAGGATAAGAGTGGGAATAGGTTTTCATAAATACTAACTTCTTTTGTTTTGAAATTAAGTTTTTGTTCGGACGTCCATTCTAACTAGGGTATCCTATGGTCACGATGGCTCTGATACCAACTTGTCAACACCAAGATTTTTAATCCCAGATGCCTATTATGCCATACCTCGCAATTCCAGGATCACCATTTTTGCGAGACATAAAAGATTGATATCACAGTACATCATGCATTAAAAACCATAATAAGGTCTTACAAATAAAGGATCTCATGATCCAGCCTTAATACAAATCACGCAGCAGAAAAATAAACGTAGTAGTGGGCTCCATCTTTAGAGTCACAACCAATGCTGACGATGGGAGATGATCCTAGTTGTCGTAGACCTCCTGTTGTCCATCATCCTGGTTGTCCTCCTCATAGTTTGGCCACGGGAATAGCCAGGGACAAAGACATGAGTACTCTTTAAGTACTCGCAAACTATCACTAACAAGTAAGGTAGTTCTAGTAGGAATCTTAAACTCTAGGTTTATTTGCAAAAGCCAGGTTTATCTAAAACTGAGTTTAGAAGTAAAGAAACCTAAGTTAATGTTCTAAATCATTTAAGTGGGAACCTAGCTTTCATGTTCACAACCCTGTTGTGGTGAAGTCAAAGTCATAGTTCGGTTCACAAATCATTTTGAAAACATTTGACGACGGAACAGTATGGCCACTCCAACTGTCCATGACCGCGGACGCGGCTATTCGAATAGTTTGACACTCTACAAAGGTGGTACACTCTCACCAGAAAAATCGATACATCCATCAGGGATAACCCTGAATCATCGTACTTAGTATGCATATAATCACTCATAACCTTTCCTTTACACAATATAGTATAGGCACCTCCCCTATGAGCTTGGCCTCCCAGCCATGGCCATCTGCCATCCTGGGCACTGCATAGGTTGACATTCACAATCACGAGGTAGCCTCAGCTCAACCTCTTTCCGCGAGGGAACCCATACTAAGGCATATAAACTTCTGGCTAAGCCCTAACCAATTCAGGTATTGTGGTTGTATGGTAAGATTGGAATGGTATCGCATCCGAACCCAACCATCAGTTTTTATAAAGGATTAAGGCCCATGCCTCAACATTTTCATCATCAAACCATTGTGTTTCTCAACACATGTCAAAACATCTCAACAGAATGAAACATCATTCCAAGGTTTTCATAATCATTTTCACCAATTATTCCCATCTAAAGTGATCCACTTTGATGCTTAGCACTAGCCACTAAAGTTGAGGGTATTCACTAATGAGGGGTGCTAATCTCCAATCTCATGCCTTGGAATGACATCTAAGTATAACTAGTTAGGCCTAGTTTTATACTATTTATGGTATCTACACTATTTTTCCAACACTCACAAAGCACTAACTAAAAGTAAAGAACTTTGGTAAAGTAAAAGAATAAAGCTTGCATGTAAAACTTAGGATTGGTATAATCAAAGTTGTATAACCAAAGCATGCCTAATGCATATTGCTTAAGTTATCAAGTGGGCAAGTGTTAACTGGCATAGTTCTAGATTGCAATTAGTGATGGCTTGCCTTTAGTAGTGCAGTGGTTGAAGTTTTCTGCTTCTTCTTCTTGATAGTACTCCTCCTCCTCGTATCTTGGGTCGGTACTATCGTCTATAAATGAATACGGGGTACACATTCACCAAACAATACTTAACTATTTCTATTGATCAACCTAAGGTTCACACTAGATGATCTAGCATCATCACCATCATCACATGAAATAAAGACTTAATCTTGTTTATCTTATTTTAGAAAAGTAATTTCTACTCATTGAAAATACCTAAGATTTAATATTCTCCAATTAAAATATGGGATCATTTTGACACATGTCATCGCCACATATTATAATACATGGGAATGCGATTTAAACTGTTGGTCATATTTTATAAAGTTTAAGATTATCATTTAATAGGATTAAAGTGACTAAAAATGCCTAAATAGCATTATTTTGGTACTAGTCCAATGTCACTGCATGCAAACCTAAATATGTTTACATATTCAGATAGATCATATCAAATGTGATTTTTGAGAGTTGGAATCAACTCAAAAGCATTTATGGTTGATTTTTGAAAAATGTTTGAAGTTGGAAAAGTCTCTGTCTTGTTATTTTTACTATAGGTGATATCTAACTCCAAATGGTTTGAATCCAACGGGCTTGGATAGATAATTTAAATATATTTCTAACAAAATTAGGATCATGCAATTTGGTTCATTGAATCTCTTTGAATGGAGTTTTGAATCTACTGACAGAAACTTGTTTTAACTAAAATGGAAAATAACTATCTGAATTTACAGGCCTGCGTGGGAAACTAACTGGGCCGGCCCAATCTGCACAGCTGTGGGCTGCTGACAGGGGGGTCCCACTAGTCAGTGACTCTATCTAACCGAAAAGGTATCTTTCAATCTAGGCCCTACGATTAGAATATGATCTAACGGTTGAGTTTCATCGTCGATGACAAACAGCTCCGGCGAGATCTGAACCCTAACACGGTGGTGGGGGTCGTGTGAGGCTCACTAGGGCTCCATCTAGGGTCGGCGATGGGGGCGAACGACATGGTCGACGATGGCGGTTCGAACGGTGGTCGCAACAGCTCCTGGGGAAGCTCCTATTGACGACGCCCTTCCTTCACATCAGTGGCAGGCTCTGATGGCTCTGTGTATGCCGCTAGAAAAATGCTGGAGCGTGGTTGATGTAGAGCTCGTTGGGAACCCCAAGAGGAAGGTATGATGAGCACAGTAGCAGGTTTCCCTCAGTATGAAACCAAGGTTTAATCGAACTAGTAGTAGCAAGGAAACACCCCAAAGGTGTTACTAGCTGAGCTTTGGCAGGGCGCACTACCGGTGCTAGTAGAAACGTGGAGACCTGCACAACACAACCACAGAACTTTGTCCCCAACTTGCGATGAGGTTGTCAATCTCACCGTGTTTTGCGGAAAACAAAGGATTAAACGTATTGAATGGAAAGAAGTAAAAGTTTGCAGAAAGTAAACACAAAGCAGTAAAAGATTGTAGATTGTATGTAAAGAAAAGGACCGGGATCCATAGTTCACTAGAGGTGGCTCTCCTTAGATAGATAACATGCCGGGTGAACAAATTACAGCGGGGCAATTAACAAACATCGAGAAAGCAATACATGCATATACTAATCATCTTGACTCCTTTGAGATTCGATTGGGCATTACAACATTATACATAGACCGCCATCCAACTGCAACTATGACTAATAATCCACCTTCAGGTTATCATCCAAACCCCCTCCAGTATTAAGTTGCAAGCAATAAATTATTGCTTTACGAACTGCGTGTAAAGGAAACAATACGATTGTTCTATGAACAAAAGATTGTTTTTTTCTCCCTAGTAGCAACATCACATCTAGTACCTTAGAGATTTCTGTCACTTCCCCAGATTACCAGAGGCATGAACCCACTATCGAGCATAAATACTAACTCTTGGAGTTGCTAGCATCTACTTCGCCAAGATAGCTACCAACAACGGAAAGCATGCAAGATCACAAATAACAAATACATGATAGAGTCAATAATCAATCTGAAATAGCACCTCAATATCCATCGGATCCCCGGAAACACAACATGCAGAATTACAAATAGATGATCTTGATCATGAATGGAGCTCACGAGATCTAAACATGAAAGCACAAAGGAGGAGAACCAGCCATCTAGCTACTACATGGATCCGTAGTCCAAGGATGAACTACTCACGCATCACACCGGAGGCTTGCATGGTGATGAAGAAGGCATCCAAGGTGAATTCCCCTCTCCGGCAGGGTGCCGGGAAGAGCTTCAGATCCCTCCCGGTCTAGGGATGGAGATGACGGCAGCTACAGACTCTTTCATGGATTTTTGATCGGGCACTTAGGGTTTACATCCCGAGGGCATCTTATAGTCAGAAGGGGAGGCCGAGGGGGTGCCAGGGGCCACCACACCACCCCCTGGCACGGCCCAAGCCTTGCCGCGTGGCCAGGTGGTGTGCCCGGCCTCTGGCCCCTCTCCGTCTCATATTCTGGCATCTGATGACTTCCGAAAAAATAGGCACTTTGGCTTTTGTCCTGTCCAATTCTGAGAATATTCATTTTTTGACTTTCCTGGAACCAAAAACAGCAGAAAACAGGCAGCTGGCACTGTGGCTCTTGTTAATAGGTTAGTCCAAGAAATCATATGAAAAGTACTCCAAAGTGTGGACAAAACACAAGAAAGTGGATAAAACTAAGCATGGAACATCAAAAATTATAGATACATTTGCAATGTATCAGGCTTCGGCTAAATTCCGGTGATCTGGCGCTCGCCTTGCACCCAGAGAGGGTGTGGGAGGTGTGGTGAGGAGTGGGGAGTGATGTGGTGTGGAGAATTGAGGTGGAGAGGACCTCTATTTATACACCGGCGAGGGGACCGAGCAGGATGGGCTGGCTTCTCTAGAGACGGTGATACAACAAGCTATCGGCATGGCTGAGGGTAGGGGGCGGTGCGGTGCTCCCTGGCGGTCATCACGGGCTTAAAGGCACGGCACGGGGCGGTCTAGGCTGGTCGGGCGTGTGCGGTGCTCTACGCGGAAGCGGCGGTGTTCAAGACGGTGCACGGGTGTTACGGGTCGCGCAGCGGCGAACGTGGGTGTCACGGAGCTAGCTAGGGTTAAGGCGAGTATGTGCACATGACGTGAGGGCGAGGCGCGGCGTGGGCGAGCTGGTCGGCTGCGGCGCTCTGGCGCCCTCTTGGGACAGCCCAGAGACATTGGGTGGGGCGATGCTGGGGTGGTCCATGGCCTGGCTATGATCAAGGGCTAGACAGGGCGTGGCAGTGGACGGTCGCCTGTCTCCTAGTCATCGTGGGAGAGGGCGGTGTGGTCCGTGTCTCTGTTCATTGTCAGCCAGCGAGGCTGGCTTCGGGCGGAGCTGCACTGGCGCAACGGCAAAGGGGGGAGTGGTCAAATGATCAATTCTCCAAACAGTGAAGTTAGGCCAGGTCTGATTAGTGTCTGCAAGGTGTTTGATTAAATGGCCCAAAGAATTTAAATTTGAAATTTTTAAATGAAATTTGGTGAGTGGTCTAAACTTATGCTTCTTAGTCTCTGGTTGCTTGGGTTTGCCAAGGTGAATTGATTTGGATGGTTTTGCAAAATGGTGATCTTACCATATGAACTTGATTCAAATGTGAACTGTCCTTTAAATAGACTTTAAAATAGTTTCTCTGAGTTCATAAAGTGGGCTTGTGTTCACTTTTACTTGATCTAGCAAGGGGAGAAAATAAGTGGAAATGTTTCTGTTAGAAATTCTTATCTAGGAACACTCAAGGTGGCCTTGTGGTTAACTTTGGTCAAAATGCCCATTTGATCATTTGATTTGTATTTGATTTCTTTCTCTTTGGATTTTGTTTGTAATTGGCCTATATGATGTAGTATTCGTCATTAAACCATTTCTTATCATTTGTAGCAATCAAACATGGCAATTTCACTCAATCCTATACTAATGCAAATCACACATACAGTCATATTCAATTTAATATTAAAAGTTTTTGTTAACCCTAACCTTGGGTGATTAGAACTTGATAATCATGATTAATAGTTTTGGGGTGTTACAAACCACCACGAGAGTCATTACATGTGTGTTCCTTTCCTAAACCACAAGGATCCACCAGAGTCCTTTTGATGTGTGTTCTTTTCCGAAACCACCACCAGAGTGATTGCTTGTGTCTTCTTTTCCTAAGCCACCAATAGTGTCATTGAATGTGTGTTCCTTTCCTAAACCACATGGATTCACTACAGTCATTGCATGTGTGTTCCTTTCCTAAACCACATGGATCCACTAGAATAATTGCATGTATGTTCCTTTCCTAAACCACATGGATCCACCATTGTCGTTGCATGTGTCTTCCTTTCCTAAACCACATGGATCCACCAGTGTCATTGTATGTATGTTCTTTTCCTAAACCACATGGATCCAACAAAGTCACTTCATGTGTGTTCTTTTCCTAAACCACATGGATCCACAAGTGTCATTGCATGTGTGTTCCTTTTCTAAACCACATCGATTCGTATGTGTCATTGCATGTGTGTTCTTTTCCTGAACCACCAATAGAGTCATTGCATGTGTGTTATTTTCCTAAACCACATGGATCCACTAGTGTCATTGCATGTATCTTCCTTTCCTAATCCACCACCAGAGTCATTTTATCTGTGTTCCTGTCCTAAACCATGTGGATCCACAAGGTTATTGCATGTGTGTTCTTTTCCTAAACCACATGGATCCAGCAAAGTCATGCATGTGTGTTCCTTTCCTAAACCACCTGGATTCACTAGAGCCATTGCATGTATCTTCTTTTCCTAAACCAACACTAGATTAATTGCATGGGTGTTCCTTTCATAAACCACATGGATCTACTAGAGTCATTGCATGTGTGTTCTTTTCCTAAACCACATGGATCCACCAGAGTCATTGCATATGTGTTCCTTTCCTAAACCACATGGATAAACCAGAGTCATTGCAGGTGTGTTCCTTTCCTAAACCACCACCAGAGTCATTGCATGTGTCTCCTTTCCTAAGCCACCACTATGGTCATTGCATGTGTGTTCTTTTCCTAAACCACATGGATCCACCAGTGTCATTGCATGTGTACATGTTCCTTTCCTAAACCACATGGATCCATGTAACATCCCAAATTTTCCAAATTCATATGTTACTAGAAGCATGCATCATATCATATGCATCATGGCATCACACAATAAAAGTTGCATCAAATACTTTTCCTAAATCTTATAGTCATATAAAGACAAAAAGGGGTTATACAAAACCTAACCTTCTAAATCCTTGCAAAAGTGTTATTTTACAATCCTAGGTATTCTCCTTCTTTTTACAAAATTTTAGAGACCAATTTCATTAAATTTGGAGTTCATATGCGTAAGTTATCAAACAAACATTAAAAAAGAATAGAAAAAAGAATAATATAAAAAAACTACTTAACCTAAGCGGGCCAGCTAGACCAGCCCGTGATCTAACTGCCGCAGCGCCGCAGGGGTGAGCGGCGCGTACCGCATCGCCTAGCTAGGCCGGCCTAGCCTGTCCACCCACACAGCCGTTCCGCGCGCGCAGCCGCCAACAGGTGGGACCGCCCGCGTCGTGTCCTCCGACGAGTTTGGAGCAGACTCCAACGAACGCCGCCGCGTCGGGAACGACCTTCTCGGCCAAATCGGAGCCAGTTTCGTGTTACCCGTGCCACGCGACGCTGCCTATTTAATCCCCATGTCGCGCCGCCACTAAACCCTAACCCTATTTTGCTAAACCGCCACCGAGCTGCCGATATTGAGGTCCATTGGATCTCGCCGGAGTACGCCGTCACCGACGCTCGACGGCAGGGTTCCGACGCCCTCTGCCCCTCTTTTCCCCTTCTCGGTATCTCCCTTGCAGTACCAGTTCAACTCATGCTCCTTTTCCTCTCTATAGCGTACCGTATCCACTTCAATCCCTCGTCGGAGTCTCGCCGGAATCCACGAAGACCAGCCGCCGCCTGACGCTGCTCGAGGAGGAGATAGGCGACTTCAGCCCCGGGACGGAACCGCAACGGAGAGGCGGTCGTCGTTGTCTACTTCGTCGAGTCGGAAGCCAGCCGCATCGCTGCCACCGGCCACCGCCGAGCACACCACCGTCGCCGTCGAGCACGCCACCGTCGCTATCGTAGGTAAGCCACCGTCCCCCTTATGTCCGTTAGATCGAGATTGGATGGCGCCGATTAGGCCCCTTAAAGCGAAGGGGTATCGCCCTATCGCATCGCGCCGCGTGGCACTTGCCGCGTCAGGTGCCGCGTGCCCTGCTGGCCCAACCCCGTGCCGCCACGTCCTCTGCGTAGCCACCCCGTCTGCTTTATTTTTTAAATAGACAGATATTATTTTAATATCATTTAATTCATAGTAAATCGATTACCTGGCCAAAAATTGCGTATAATATACCGCTGGATTCATAAAATTGAGTAGAACACATATCTGCAATAATATTCCTAGTTTACTGTACTGGTCTTGTGGTACAATTTAAATATTAGTTTGGCGTATTTTAATTATAGGAAAATAATCGCAACTCCGTTTTAGTTGATTCTTGTTGCGTTGGCTTTGTATATACTAGATCTACTGTGTAAAATTGGTATACCATGCTTAGAGTATTTAGATCTGTTTCGAAACAGATTGGAAGTGTAGATCTATTTATGAGTATATTTAATTAAGTAATAATTCAAAATACTTAAAATCTATGGGAAATCAATACTAATGACATACCCAACTCAATAACACCCCTGAATATATCCTTGGTCAAATTTGAACCCATCCTTGCATATTACCATGTTGCATGCATGCATAATTACCTTCGTGGCATTGTTTTTTACAAATTATGATTGGATCCATGTTTGTGTATTTCGTTAGATTGTTCGAAGTGCGCTGAGGAGTACTATTGTGTAGAGTGCTACTCGGATCACGGCAAGTTACACCACTTGTTCATGTTTAATGTCCCAGTTTTTGACTATGCATGTTTTACTCTTCAAATCTTGTATTATGTATGTGTAGGTTTTTAGTAGATTTTATTAGTACTATTTTTGCAAGTGTGATTTTGTAGTATGCCATGAAGAGCTTTATAATTAGGAATTCTCATCCTAATAGGTTTCCCCTGTTTTTGCTAAGTATTGCTTGCTATGCTATATATATACTAAGTACCGTTGGGGGGGTTCGGAAGACTCAAAACTTTCTAAGTATAAGAGCTCTCTCGAGCGAAGTTTTCTGCTCAAAACCCCCTTCAAAATAAAAACTAAGTTTCTTTTGGTGGATTGGTTGTCGGGACAATGAGTGGAATTTTGGTGGAGGACGGCCGCCGAGGAATCAAAGAAGTCTGCCATGTTTCAAAATTCATAAGCTTCCGGTGTAACCACAATACATATGGGCTCTGTCTTGGCTTAGTACTTAGTGGGAAACCTCACCGGGGTACCAAAATTTGGAGGTTCTTGGCACGGTTGGATCCAGCTGGTAGAGGGGCTACTAAGGGAATGCCTCGCCATGGTCTTGTCTTTAAAAGGACTCAATCGTGGATTGTGGGGAAAGTGCATGACCTCTCGAGAGTATTGCAATCTGATCGATCAACCAAGTTCACAGAAAAGAACACTATGAGCATTTGAAGGATGGAGCCTCTAGAAGATCTTCCTCTCTCTTTTCCAAACTTAAAGTTCTATAAAACCCCAGCGCGTGAGTAATATCGCCATTGGGTGGGATTTTGGGGACTTGGGTCGTAATATCCAAGTGCTAGGTTGATTGGACACTTGGTGAGTAATATCCTCATGTTCCACTCGACCCTATACTACTTAACAATGTTTACAAAGTAGGGTAAAACTCTTCCTCTCTTCTTCTTACTTAGAGAAAATTGGCTTAATGCAAAAGAACCCCAAAGCCTACTCCAAGCCTTGCATGTAGTGTTAGTCTTATTTCTTCCCTTGGTGTAATTTGCTAATACATTCAAAGTATTGACCCAACTCGTTGGCTGCACGTCTTATGTGCATAATTCGAAGACTGAAAGGTGCGTAGGGATCGCAGGTCTTCACACAACTAGCCTGAGGTGTTGATGAACCCAAGTTTTATTAATTTTCCGCTGTTTTATTTGAGCTAGCTATAAGCTATGCAAGTTGTAATAAATATACTCTAGATTATTCGTGTAATAAGGACTTGTGTTTTACATGATATTCATCGATTGTGAAGTGTTAGCTATTGATCTAGGGACTAGCATGATAATCACATGGACTTAGGATCTTTAATGATCCGAGGTCACAACAGATGGTATCAGAGCACAAAGTTGCCTGTAGGACGTGACCCCTAGGATTGGAAACCACCTTTACCATTTTGTGCTTTGCTTTCTATATTCTTCTAAGTTATTTATGCTTTTCTAGTAAAATTCTTTTTCTTGTCGCTTTGTATCTAATGTTCATTCTCCTAACCTAAAGATGACAAGCTTCTACTACGACACCGCCGAAGACATCAACTACCTGCTCTTTGGGGAATGCCTTCTGGACATCATCAAGATGTTGGAGGTGCCTATCCGTCAATCAAGGGAAGCGAGTTGAGGAAGATGCACAAGGAAGGATGTTGGGCGATTGAAGTCATCCAACCGGGGCGAAGTTAGACTGAACCCAAGACGGAGGCCATTGTACTCAACATCGTCTGTGACTCCAGGGAGAAAGGACTTAGCACCAGCATGCAAGAGCTCATTGGACGCCTATGTGGACGCCACCATGAAGAGGTTGAATGCCACTACATCAATCTCTTTGGAAGACATGATGAAAAGGGAGTTAACCTCGGAGGAAAGGGCGACATCCAAGCGTCAAAGGATCCAATACCAAGACTTGGAGTGCCACATCAACGATCTTGAGGAGGGAAGCTGCTTTGAGATCAAGAGGAATGACGAGTTATGCGCCCTAGTCGAGGAGACGGAAGAGAAGATCCAAGAGCTAGAAGAGAAGATCATGTCTCTAGAAGGGAACATCACAGCCCAAAACAAGAAGTTAACTAAAGAGAAGAGGGTGCAGGATAAGAACAAGAGAATTAGGGAACAAAGTCTGTTACTCACGAGAAACGAGATGGAGTTCAAGAACTTTTCTCTCATGTTGAAGGACCTGCGAGCCACCAAGAGGAGCTTGGAGGAGAAGATCGCGCCCATGGATAAGGAGTCAAACTTTATCAAGGAGCTACAGGAGGAGAAGAAGGAACTTCAAGAGAAGCTCAAAGCTACTACCCAGGAGCTGCAAGAGGTGAAGGAACTTCAAGAGAAGATCGAAGCTGCTACACAGGATACACATGAGGTGAAGGAACTTCAGGAGAAGCTTGAAGCCATGACAAAGGATGTGGAGTTATGCAAGTCAATGCTGGAGAAGGAAGGCTTCTCTATTGAGGATGAGGAAGTGGATGATGAGTAGAGTAGATAGTTCGACCACCTTTATTTCTATAGTCAAACATTATTCGCGATTGTAATAAGTACCAAAACTATATTATTGGTTTAGTTAAACTTGGATGAGTTGTGTTAAACCTTGTCCTATGTGTGCCTTTTGTGTTTCTCGTGTGTTTTTCTTTTGTTTACATAAGGGTAGGAGTTTATTCCTTAGGCTTTCTATCTATTTCTTAACTTGTTTCCCCAACCCCACAGATGGCGAGACATGGGAACAACAATATGCCTCCAGAGATGGCACAACTTATGAACTCCTAGAATTAGCTGATCCAACTCCTCACCCAAAACATGCAAAACAACAACAACAACCCGCCACCTCCACCACCTCCGTCGCCCCAAAAGGATCGCTTGACTCAGTTCTTTATGTTGAACCCTCCTACGTTCTCAAGTAGTTCTGAGCCAATTGTGGTAGATGACTGGCTCCGCACCACCAACAAGAAGTTAGACACCGTCCAAGTTGTCAGAGCTGACAGGGTGTGCTTTGCCGCGCACCAACTTGAGGGACATGCTGCTGAATGGTGGGATAACTACCAAGTCACCCACCCTGATATTGATGCTATCACTTGGAACCAGTTTGAGGTGGCTTTTTGTACTCAACACGTAGCTGCTGGTGTCATGTCACTAAAGCGACGTGAGTTCCGCGACTTGAAGCAACTGCACTACTCTGTCTCCGAGTATGGGGACCTTTTCAACAAGCTGGCACATTATGCACTTGATGATGTTTCCACTGATGCCAAGATGCAGGAAGAGTTCCTAAGGGGACATAATGATGAGATATCCATTCAGCTTGTGGCTCAGAAGTTTGATAACTATCAGGAACTTCTAGACAGGGCAGTTGTGGTTGAAGCAAAGCAAAGGAGTATAGAGAACCGCAAGAGAAAGTCCACCTCACACAAGCACAACTCAGCCCCATATCAGAAGCAAGGCACTTCGTCACCACCGCCTCATAGCCACAATGGCCACAACCACAATGGTCATCGTCATGGGGGACATAACCACAATGGCCATAAGCACCGCAATGGAAATGGCAATGGGAAGGATATGAGTGAAGTGACATGCTTTAAGTGTAACAAGACAAGGCATTATGCAACTACTTGCCCCGAAAAGATGAAGAATGGGAATGGCAATGGGAACGGCAACAGACACAACCATGGTAATGGAAATGGGAGGAAGTCAAATCCATTCGTCAAAGCCACGGTGAACCATGTCTCCGTGGAGGATGCTCGTGAGGCCCCTGACTCCGTGATTGGTAAGTTCAAGCTTAATTCCATCCCCGCAGTTGTTCTTTTTGATACTGGTGCATCGGATTCATTCATATCAAGGGTATTTGTGGATAGAGGCAAGATACCTACGAAGACTATTAATACTCCTGTAAGGGTAAGTTCTCTTAGAGGAGAGATAGTGGCAAACTCTGGATGCCATGGGTTAGAACTAAGGATTGGGACACACATCTTCCCCACAAGTCTAGTCGTTCTGGAGTCACAGGGCTTAGACATAATTTTGGGCATGAATTGGATGACCGAATATGAGGGAGTCATAGATTGTGCTGAAAGGACTATCGCACTCACAACTCTGGATAAGAAAAGGATCCGCTTTAAGTTAGCTTTTTCACTCAAAGGAAGTATGGTGAATTCTCTTAAGTGGGTTAGCTTGCAGGATGTGCCAATTGTGAAGGAGTATCTAGATGTCTTTCCGGAAGTCTTGCCAGGGATTCCTCCTGACCGAGACATCGAGTTTCTCATTGACTTGATGCCTGGGACTGGCCCGATTGCAAAGAGACCATACAAGATGGATGTTGATGAGTTGAAGGAACTTAAGAAACAACTTAGAGAGCAATTGGACAAAGGTTTCATTCAACCAAGTGTGTCGTCTTGGGGAGCACCTATCTTATTCGTGGCGAAGAAGGATAAAACCAAGAGACTAGCCGTGGACTACCGGTCGTTGAATGAAGTGACAATCAAGAACAAGTACCCTCTACCCAATATCAACAACCTGTTCGATCAATGAAAGGGAGCTAGTGTGTTCTCTAAGATTGATCTCCGATTAGGTTATTTCCAGTTAAAGATCCCAGAACCAGCTAGACCAGCCTGCGATCTAACTGCCGCAGCGCCGCAGGGGTGAGCAGTGCGTACCGCTTTGCCATCTGGGCTGGCCCATCCCGTCCCCCCGTGCATCCCGCCCGCGCGCGCATCCGTCGACAGGTGGGACCACCCGCGTCCTCTCCTCCGACGAGTTCGGAGCGGAATCCAACAAACGTCGCCGCGTAGGGAACGACCTCCCCGGCCAAATCGAACCTGGTTTCATGTTCCCCGCACCATGCCACGCCGCCTATTTAATCCCCATGTCGCGTCGCTTCTAAACCCTAACCCTATTTTGCTAAAACACTACCGGGCTACCGATATTGAGGTCCGTTGGATCTTGCCGGAGTACGACACCACCGACGCTCGATAGCAAGGTTCCAACGCCATCTTCCCCTCTTTTCCCCTTCTCGGTATCTCCCTTGCGGTACCAGTTCGACTCATGCTCCTTTTCCTCTCTGTAGCACACCGCAACCACCGTAATCCCTCGCCAGAGTCTCGTCGGAATCCGCGAAGACCATCTGCCGCCTGACGCAGCTCGAGGAGCAGATAGGCGACGTCACCCTCGGGAATGGAACCGCAATGGGGAGGCGGTCGTCGTCGTCTAGTTTGTTGAGTCGGAAGCCAGCCGCATCACCGCCGCCGACCACCGCCGAGCACGCCACCGTCGCCGTCGTAGGTAAGCCACCATCCCCCTTCTATCTGTTAGATCGAGATTGGATGGCATCGATTAGGCCCCTTAAAGCGAAGGGGTATCTCCCTATCGCATCGCACCATGTGGCACTTGCAGCGTCAGCGCCGCGTGCCCCGCTGACCCAACCCCACGCCATGATGTGTCGTCCGCGTAGCCACCCTGTCTGTTTTTTTAAGACAGATATTGTTTTAATATCGTTTAATTCAGTGAATCAATTACTTGGCCAAAAATTGCATATAATATACCGTTGGATCCATAAAATTAGTAGAACACAGATCTGCAATAATATTGCTAGTTTACTATACTGATGTTGTGGTAGAATATAAACATTAGTTTGGCGTATTTTAATAATAGGAAAATAATCGCAACTCCATTTTAGTTGATTCTTTTTGCGTTGGCTTTATATCGACGAGATCTACTGTGTAAAATTGGTATACCATGCTTAGAGTATTTAGATCTGTTTCCAGGTAGATTGGAAGTGTAGATCTATTTATGAGCATATTTAAGTAAGTAATAATGCAAAATATTTATAATCTATGGGAAATCGACACTAATGACATCCCCAACTCAATAAAACCCCTGAATATATCCTTGGTCAAATTTGAACCCATCCTTGCATATTACCATGTTGCATGCATGCATAATTACCTTCGTGGCATTGTTTTGTGCAAATTGTGATTGGATCCATGTTTGTGTTTCATTAGATTGTTCGGAGTGCGCTGAGGAGTACTGTTGTGTAGATTGCTGCTCAGATCAAGGCAAGTTACACCACATGTTCATGTTTAATGTCCCAGTTTTTTACTATGCATGTTCTACTCTTCAAATCTCGTAGTATGCATGTGTAGGTTTTTAGTAGATTTTCTTAGTACTATTTTTGCAAGTGCGATTTTGTAGTATGCCATGAGTAGCTTTATACTTAGGAATTCCCATCCTAATAGATTTCCCCTGTTTTTTTGCTAAGTATTGCTTGCTATGCTATATATATACTAAGTACCGTT
Source organism: Avena eriantha (assembly GCA_910589775.1). Taxonomy (NCBI): domain Eukaryota; kingdom Viridiplantae; phylum Streptophyta; class Magnoliopsida; order Poales; family Poaceae; genus Avena; species Avena eriantha. The sequence continues at coordinate 216,747,221 of OU342741.1, forward strand.
GGGGGTTCGAAAGACTCAAAATTTTCTAAGTATAAGAGCTCTCGAGCGAACTTTTGTTCTCAAAACCCCCTTCAAAATAAAAACTAAGTTTTCTTCTGGGCGGAATGGTTATCGGGACAATGAGTAGAATTTTGGTGGAGGACAGCTGCCCATGAATCAAAGAAGTTTTCCATGTTTCGGAATTCAGAAGCTTCCGGTGCAACCACCATAAATATGGGCTTTGTCTTGGCTTAGTACTTGGCACGGTTGGATCTAGCTGGTAGAGGGGCTACTAAGGGAAGGCCTCTCCATGGTCTTGTCTATAAAAGGACTCGATCGTGGATTGTGGGGAAAGTGCACGAACTCTCGAGAGTATTGCAATCTGATCGAATAGCCGATTTCACGAAAAATAACACTATGAACATCGGAAGGATGGAGCCTCTAGAAGATCTTCCTCTGTCTTTTCCAAACTTAAAGATTTTTAAAACCCCAGGGCGTGAGTAATATCGCCGGGGTGATAGTGAATGTCAAAGTCATAATCCTTGATTAACTCTATCCATCTCATAATATCGCCGGGGTGATTAACTCTATCCATCTCATTTGCCTCATATTTAGCTCCTTCTGAGTGAAAATATACTTCAAGCTCTCGTGATCCGAATAAATCTCACAGTGATTACCCATAAGGTAATGACGCCATGTCTTCAAAGCTAAAACTACAATGTCTAGTTCAAGATGATGGGTAGGGTAGTTTTGGTCATGCTGCTTCAGTTATCAGGACAAATATGCGATGACTTTGCGTTCTTGCATTAAAACACATCCGAGACCAATCTTGGATGCATCACAATACACATCTAAAGTCTTATTGATATCTGGCATAACCAATATTGGGGCTGAAATCAATCTCTTCTTGAGATCTTGAAAACTTGTTTCACATTTGTCGGTCCATTCAAATTTCTTGTCTTTCTTCAACAATTGGGTCATCAGTCTTGCGATGCTCAAGAATCCTTCAACGAACTTTCAGTAATATCCCGCTAATCCGAGGAATGCACGGACTTGGATTTGAGTGGTTGGAGCTTTCCATTCTTCAACATCTTTGATCATGGAGGGATCAACAGCGACTCCTCCTGCCGACACAATATGTCCGTGGAATCCTACTTATTTCAGCCAAAACTCACATTTGTTGAACTTGGCATACAACTGATGTTCTCTACGAGTTTCAAGGATGGTTCTCAGATGTTTCTCATGATCTTCTTCTGACTTGGAATAGATAAGAATATCATCGATAAAAACAACGACAAACTTATCTAGGAAGTTCATAAAAATCTTATTCATGAGATTCATGAAATAAGCAGGGGCATTGGTTAATCCAAAAGACATGACCGTATACTCATACAGTACATATCTGGTGGTAAAGGCGGTCTTTGGAATATCCGTTGCACGAATCTTGAGTTGGTGATAACCAGTTCTAAGATCAATCTCAGAAAACACTCTAGCACCAGTCAACTGATCAAATAGATCCTCTATCTTGGGCAGTGGGTACTTTTTCTTGATGGTGACATCATTCAACTTCCGATAATCAGTACACAAGCGATTACTTCCATCTTTCTTGTCGACAAGCAGTACATGTGATCTCCATGGCGATGCGCTTGGTTGAATCAAGCCTTTCGCTAGCATAGCATCAAGTTGTTTCTTTAGCTCCACTAACTCTGATGGGTTCATGCTATAAGGTCTCTGAGCTATGGGTCTAGTTCCATGAATTATATCAATAATGAACTCGATATCCCGATCTGGGGGCATACCAGGAAATTCATCTAGGAATACGTCGGGGTATTCACAGACTACTCTGACTTGGTCAATGGTGGGTAGGGATAGACTCTTGAATTGAATTGGCGGGAGGTTTCTGATACAGGCTCTATTGATACTCCTGAGCTACTGTTCATGGTTATGGCTTTCTTGGCACAGTCGATCAATCCTTTATGTTTCGACATGAAATCCATTCCTAGTACTACTTCCAAACCTTTGGTTCCAAGTACTATTAGATTGGCATAAAAATATATCCCATGAATTCTAATAGGTACATCCTTGCAAATTTTTCTAGCTTTGGTGGTTGAACCAGGTATTTGAACTATCATAACATGCTTCAAATTAGTTGGGTGAATCTTACTAGTGCATGCAAATTCTTCTGTAACAAATGAGTGCGATGCTCCAGAATCAAACAACACTCTTGCTAATACGGAGTTAACAGAAAACATACCCAACATGACATCTGGGGCTTCCTAGGCTTCTTCAGCATTCATGTGGAACAGACGGTCATTGCGGTTGAGCGAATTCCCAGGGGCAAATCTTCTTCCAGGCTGAACACGACGTTGCTGCTGAGCTGGGGCATTCACATTCGTGGTGGATGCAAGCTTCTTGGGATACTCATTGGAGTAGTGACCCTTTACTCCACATTCAAAGCAAGTAATCTGGGACTTGTCTTTGGCTGCAACAGGCACATCATTGCTTCCAGTCCTTGGGGAAGTATTGTTGTTGCTGTTGTTGGACTTGGGCGGTCCATGGTCGAAGTTGTTGGAGTTGCCGGGGTTGTTGTTGTGGTTTCCTCCGGACTTCACGTTTCCTCCGATATGATTGGGGTAGCTTGGACGAGACATTGGGGATCTATTGTTTCCCGGGGCATATCCTGTAGATGGGTTGGGATGATACTTCTGGGCATTGTGGGACCCAGTCTGATGCATCATTCTACGCTTGTGGTTGTCATTAGCTTGGTTGATCTTCCCTTCCATCTGGATGGCAGAGTTGACTAGTTCGTCTAGGTCATCAAAATGGATGTTGACTAAAACAGTCTGCATCTCATCATGCAGTCCGTTCAGGAATCTCTCCTTCTTCTTGGCTTCAGTTTTGGTTTCATCAGGGGCATATCTTGCAAGGGACATAAATTTTTCATGGTATTCCACTAGCGTCATCCTGCCTTGCTTCAGCTCTAATGGGTCTTTAGACTTGCTAAAGATAGGGGGATTGGTACTCTAAAATTCTTAAGCTTTGATCCATGATGATCCTGATTTCCTTGGCCTTGATTATTGTGGGCGATCTGAGCTATCTATTGCAGGGTGGCTAGGTTGGCTTGGTGTTCGGCTCTACTAGCTTCACGGTCGGAAACTAGCATCTGCAGAATCTGCAACATCGGGTCCTGCGATGAGCTGCTTCCTCCTTGGTTTCCACGAGTCATCTTAAGATTCAGATAGATAAAGAGATAAGAGGGAAAGTTCTAAGTTTCATGGTTTTGTTTTCAAAGTTAAAACTTTGAGTTTGAATTCAGGTTTTGCAAACTAACTCCTTCTCATTCATTCATTCAATCAAAGCAAACGATACAAACACACACACCACAACATCAATTGAAAACATATGGTTTTAATAACCATTCTGTGAAGCTAAGATACAGTGGGACTGATACAACTCCTTCCTACGGTAGTGATCAAGTGCATCTAATGATCATCGATGAAGTCGCAGTCATCATCATCGGTGTAGAAGTCCATGGCATCATCCTCCAGGTAGTCACTGTCATGACTGAGGTATGAGTGAATATCTCCCTGGATGTCTTCACCTTCTTTTTCTTCTTCTTGTGCTGCAAGCTGAGCTTCCTATTCATGGATGGTCTTCTCGAGGTCAGCCACCTTCTTGCAAAGATGAGCGATGGTGTGATCCTTCTTCTCGTGTTGACAACGAAGTGATTAGCGATCCTTGACGAGCAGGGCGAAAGTCTGGTCCTTCTTGGCAGCAATGGCGAGGTTGTGGTTGGCGTAGGCTCGAGCATTGTCCAACTCCTTCTGTCTATCATACAGCAGGACGTCAATATTCTCCACTTGGCGTTTCATCTTCGAGTGACTTGGCATCTCCAATGGCATTCCCATGGAATCACGCCTTGCGTAATGAGCAAAGCGAGTTCCCTGGATCAAGTTGATGTTTTGCCCACACAGACGGGCAAGAGGTTCATGCATAGCCTTGGCTAATCCATCTAGCCATTTGTTCTCTCTCATAGTGAATTGAACCTTCTCAGAAAGGGGTGCTTCCATCTTGCCATGAAGATCTACAACTACCAGCCATTATAGATCTCCTCCTGGAAAATCCTTGAGTTGTGCTCCGAAGAATTCCAGATCTGAACGTTGAAGGTACTCAGACAGTGCATGAAGATCCCTCTCAAAGATCAGCTGGCCTCTATTGCCCAACTGGTAGAACTTGCAATACTGAACTTCCATCTATAAGAATTTAGGATGAGTAAGTTAGTGAGGTGATCAAGTGTGTCAAGTTTTATTTACTAATGTAAGAATTTTTGAGGACATGAATTTTTTTGAAAGAATCTCAAGGATAAGAGAGGAAATAGGTTTTCATAAATACTCACTTCTTTTGTTTTGAAATTAAGATTTTGTTCGGACGTCCATTCTAACTAGGGTCTCCTATGGTCAGGATGGCTCTGATACCAACATGTCAATACCCGGATTTTTAATCGCAGATGCCTGTTATGCCATACCTCACAATCCCAGGATTACCATTTTTGCGAGACATAACAGATTGAATATCACAGTACATCATCCATTACAAACCATAATAAGGTCTTACACTAATAAAGGATCTCATGATCCAGTCTTAATACAAACTAGCAGCGGAATAATAAGCATAGCGGTGGGCTCCATCTTCAGTTTCACAGTCAATGCTGACGATGGGAGATGATCCTAGTTGTCGTAGCCGTCCTGCTGTCCATCCTCCTGATAGTCCTCCTCATAGTATGGCCACGGGAATAGCCAGGGACAAAGCCATGAGTACTCATTAAGTACTCGCAAACTATCACTAACAAGTAAGGTACTTCTAATAGGAAAGATAAGCTCTAGGTTTATTTGCAAAAGCTAAATTTAACCTAAGCTGAGTTCAGAAACAAAGAAAGCTAAAATAAGGTTCTAAATCACTTAAGTTGGGAACTTAGTTTTCATAGTCACAACCCTGTTGTGGTCATGTCAAGTCACAATTCATTTCATCAGTCATTTTGAAAACATCTGACGATGGAACAGTATGGCCACTCCAACTGTGCATGACTGCGGACGCGGCTATTCGAATAGTTTGACACTCTGCAAAGGTGGTACACTTTCACCACAAAATTTGATACATCCGTCAGGGATAACCCTTAATCATCATACTTAGTATGCGGATAATCAATCATAACCTTTCCTTTACACACTCTAGTATAAGCACCTCTCCTATGAGATTGGCCTCCCAGCCATGGCCATCTGCCATCCTGGGCACTGCATAGGTGGATAACATCAAGAGGTAGCCTTGCTCAAACCTCTTCCGTGAGGGAACCCATACTAATGCATATAAACTTCCGGCTAAGACTTACCCAATTCAGGTATTGTGGTTGTACAGAGAAATTAGAATGGTATCGCATCCGAACCCAACCATCAGTTTTTATAAAGGGCTAAGGCTCATGCCTCAACATTTTCATCATCAAATCCATTTGTGTTTCTCAACACATGTCAAAACATCTCAATAGAATGAATCATCATTCCAAGGTTTTCATCAGCATTTTCGCCAAGTATTCCCATCTGATCAAGTTTTATACTTAGCACTAGCCACTAAGGTTAAGAGTGTTCACTAATGAGGATGCTAATCTCAATATCATGCCACAGAATGACATCTAGTATAGGCCAAGTTTTATACTCTTTATGTTATCTATACTATGTTTCCAAAATCTCACAAAGCATTACTAAAAGTAAAGAAACTTTGGTAAAGCAAAAAGAAAGTAAATATTGTAAGTAAAAGTTGGGATTGGTATAACCAAAGCACACCTAGTGCATCTTGCTTAGGTTAATACTTGCAAGGGTTAACTTGCAAGGTCTAACTTGCTTAGTAGTGAAGGCTTGCCTTGGTTGGTGCAGTGGTTGAAATTCTCCTCGTTTTCTTCAAGGTAGAACTCCTCCTCCTCGTAGACTTGGTTGGTACTATCGTCTATAAATAAATACGGGATACATAATCACCAAAAAATACTTAACTAAGTCTATTTAGCACACTATGACACATACTTGATGATCTAGTATCATCACAATCATCACAAGATTTAAAGAACTAGTTTTATTTATTTTATTTGAGAAAAGTAATTTCTAGTCATTGAAATTAATTAAGATTTAATATTCTCTAATTAAAATATGGGATCATGTGCACACATGTCGTCAACACATATTCTAATACATGGGAATGTGATTTAAAGGGTTGGTCACGTTTTATAAAGTTTAAGATTTTTATTTAATAGATTTAAAGTGATTAGAAAGGCCCTAATAGCATTATTTTGGTACTAGTCCAATGTCACTGCATGCAATCCTAGATATTTTTACATATTCAAATAGGTATTGTCAAATGTGATTTTTCAGAGTTGGAATCAACTCAAAAGCTATTATGATTGATTTTTAAAAAATGTTTGAAGTTGCAAAGTCTCTGTTTTGTTATTTTTGCTATATGTGATCTCTAACTCCAATTGATTTAAATGCAACGGGCTTGGATATATACTTTAATTATCTTTCTAACAAAATTTGAATCATGTCATTTGGTTAAGTGAAACTCTCTGAATGGATTTTTGAATCTAGGTAGAGAATAGAATTTCAATTTAAAAAGGAAAATACTAATTTGAATCTGTGGGCTAGTGCGGGAAAGAAAATGGGCCGGCCCAGCTGCACGGTGCTGGCACAGCGGGCTGCTGACAGGTTGGTCCCACACGTCAGCGGCACATATAACGCGAAGTGGTACACGGCAATTTCAGCGCTACGATTAGAACAAGATCTACGGCTGTAGTTCGTCGTCTCCGGTGAACAGCTCCGGCGAGAATGAACCCTAACGCAGCACGATCGGGGTACGAAGGGCTCACCAGAGCTCCATCTAGGCTTGGCGATGGGGGCGATCGAGCTGGTAGACGACAGCGGTTCTAGGCGTGGTCGCGGCGGCTCCTGGGACAGCTCCAATCGACGACGCCTCTTCTCTTCTGTCGCGGAAAACTCCTACGAAATTCTGGCAGACTGAGGCTTGCCTTGCACCGTGGATGGTGTGGGAGCATCAGTGGTGAGAGGGGAGTGAGATAGTGTGCAGAAATGGGGTGGAGGGGGGCCTCCTTTTATAGCTCGAGGAAGGGACCGAGCGGCGTGAGCGCGGCTCATGGGTGGCGATGCTACAGGCAGCTAGTGGTGTGGTTGGAGGTATGGGATGGTGCGCGGTCTCCTGGCGATCCTCTCAAGCTTAAAGGCGAGGCATGGGACAGTCGCATTGAGTCAGGAGCGAACGGTGCTCTGCGCGACAAAGTCGACGTTCGACGCGACGCACGGTGGCTACGGGTCAAGCCGCGGTGAATGGGCATGTCTGGGCAGCTGCTGGAGTCATGGTAGAGCAGTGTGGGTGGGGTGAGGTCGAGGTGCAGGCTGGCGGAGCTGGTCGGGTCCGGCGCTCTGGCGCGTGCTCGGCATGGCGCAGACCCTCTCGGCGCGGTGCTCCTGGGGTGGTCCACGGCCTGGCTGTGATCGAGGGGTGGACATGGAGAGGCGGTAGGTTGCGGAGATCCTCCTAGGCATCCTGGATAGGCGCGGGATGGTGTGGTGACCCAGCATACCACTACATGATGTAGTACACTATAGTCGTTGACATAACACCAATGAAACACCATTCACTAGTATTACATCCCTCAGAGTGGTACAACAGAAACACAACAGGTCCAAGACATGACTATAGATTACAATTCGACTCTTTACAAAAGATCCATAGAACACTCTAGGTTAAAGAGATAAAAAGAACTTCTTACAAAGAAGAACCAGAAATAATAACTCAAAAATATCTAGTAACTAAGACTAGTATCTAAACTATCTGGCTTGCCATTGCTACTATTTCAATGCTCTACAGAAATAGGTTTTATGGCTAGAGAATCTACTCCTATCTAAACTGACACTTTATCTTCAATTCAGGTTATGTATATGTTGACTGCATTGACTTTATTGAAGAACTTGAGTTGTCGATGATGGTTTCGTGAGCAAAAATTGATATTGGCGTCGTCTTCAACGGCTTAGAACCTAGCAAGGGTTAAGAAGGTACGGTTGAGTACGAGCGTACTCAACAAGTTCACTAAAAAAGGAGTGCATGATGCACTATCTCTACAGCCATAGACCATAGGTCATAGGCAATGAAGGTTTTCGTAAACATTTCTGCAAAGGTTGCTTTTATTCTGAAAACTATGTCCGACAGCCTTCGCAGGTTGACCAGAACTTCATGGAGTTCCTTTCCTGCCGCCTTCGTAGCTCCTTCCCGGAACAGGGAGTAACATGTCACAATTCTTACACTCTGCACAGGTGCGTCAATTTTCCCACAAGAGACCATAAGCTTTGTTGCACAACCGGGAGTATGTCCCACATCCCCAAGCTTAACTCCTGCTCGTCCTCGAGTAGGTAAGTGATAAAAAGAAAGAATAATTTTTGAGGTGACATGCACCATCATAAACTTGATCAAAGTATTTGTAAAACATTCGAAGCTGGGATCATAGTACTTCAATCATAACATGAAATACAAAGTTCTAGTAATAAGATAAAGAAAATATGATGCAACATGAAAAGGCACAAACAAAAGATTCATGAATAACAATACTTTGCTAGACGTTTGTTTGTTTCACATAAAGAAAACATACCATAATAGTATTCAGCTTGTCCCTCATAGAGTAGCAAATATAAATGCATAGGACACCTTAAAAGGAGTCACTAGATACAAATAGTTGAAAACAAGCAATATCAAGTTATGCATCAATCAACTAGTCTTGGGACAATGCACATAGACCTAAGAATAGCCACTATGCTCTCAAAGTAGGTGCATAAAGGTAGAAGGTGAAGACTCAATATAATGGTGGAAGAAAGGCCTTCATAGAAGGAAGCAGAGATTCAAGTTTCATAAAGATCTTCCAAAAATTATGGTACTTATAGCTTTCAGCTCTCATGCCCCCATCATAAGCATCTTGAAGTGATTAAGGTTAAAGTGAACAAACTATGGTGTACATGCTTGACGAAGTATAAGTTAGAAATCTCATGTCCCTTGACTATGAGGGTCGCTCCTCATGCTACTCAAGTTTAGTCACCGGTAAGTTCTTGTCATCGTAAGTACATGTGTATCATAGAGAAACTCCAACGGTGTACCCCTTGCCCGATGATTCGGAAGAATCCCCATATCAAAATGACAAGGCAAGAAGACAACGAGCATCTCAATAATCTTCTTATTTACCTTGGGAATATGGTGCTTTTTTCTCTCTTTCCTCTTTTCATAATATCTTTTTTTTCTTTTTCTCTTTTTTTCTCAATATAGGACTCTTTTTTTATAAGAAGAATGGTTCATAGACAGCTCATTATGGTTACGCTGCAGGTTTCCACCATGTCAGCATGGATTAGACCAGTGACCCAAGCGTTTCACTAACACAGATACATAACTCCATGGACTTACAAGCTCCCCTTTCATTTCACACCGACGACATCCATAGACAAAAGAGCATGATATCAACTAGGTACAAAGTACAAGTGCAATGTTGAAAGCGTTCCTCATGACAGCATGGTTCTGCTAATCCCCGATATATAAGTGCAAGAATATAGAATATAGATGACACAATGGTTCAAGTTTATTAAGGGCAAGAAAAGTAAAGTGTGCCATCAAGTTCGTGAGAGCTTTAATCACTAGTTTTCTCATCACAAGTTTAATTCGGAAGGTAGATAAAAAAACATGAATATACTTGGAACAGCATATGCTAATAGGTAGGTATGGTGGACTCTTTGGAATAACTTGGTTTAAGGAATTGGATGCATGAGTGGAACTCATACTTGGTTACGGAGGCTAGCAAAAGACTGGGAGCGACAAACTAAGAGAGCAATAATGGCCATAATCATGCAGAGCGACAAAACATCATTGGTTAAAGCATAAAGTGATATTACAAGTTGAAAACTAAAGGATAATAAAGGCTTATGGTGACTTGGGATAGTCATAACATGGTGTGAGCATGCGCCAAGTCAACCCAAATACAGCATCAAAGGAGAATACCACAATACTATGCTTTAATATGCTAAAACAACGCATGATCCTTCCAAGGCACATTAATAAATCACAATTGTTTATAAGAAGTCATGCTACAGCAATTAATACTAAGCATAAAGCCAAAACAATATCGAGCATTGCATGACAAAGCATAGGCCACAGTCAAAAACAAGCTCCCTTTACCACTTAGCATGAGCTTTCCTACTCTTTTCCAATCCAAACAAAACTATTTGAAAACCAATGTATGAAAGAGGGGGTCCAACCAAATTATTCAAGCAAACTAAGAAAACCAAGCAAACAAAAAATGAAAAACGAAGACGCTCCAAGAACAACACAACTGTGCATGAAACAATAAAAATGAAGTGTTTGGAAGAAACCTGGGATTTTTATTGATGAAGAAGGGGATGCCTTGGGCATCCCCGAGCTTTGAAGCTTGTACTTCTTGGATATTTATTGGGGTGACACGGGTGGCATCCCTAGGCTTGAGTTTTAGTCTATTCTTCATCTCATTATAAATTCCTTCCATACACTTGAAATTTTTCCTTCATACAAAACTTCACACAATCTTAATTAGGAACATTAGTGCACTCAAGATAATAAGTCTTTAGGTTCAGTTTCAACACCAATAAAACTTCCATCAAAACACAAGATACTGAAGAACATTCCTCAAAAAGCTCAATTCCCCAAAGAGAACTCAAAAAGGTACCAACAAGAAACAAATGCAAATAATGGCAGAAATCTGTCAAAACAGTCCACCGGGTAAAGAAGAATTGTTTCGAAGACCTTATGCTGCTCAAATAAAAAAGTTTTGAACTAACGAAAGTTAGATAACAACCTGGGGCAGAAGCACAAAATTTCATGCCTCAAAAGGAGGTAGAGAGATTTTACAGGAATTTTTACGGTGAAGCACAGAAATCTGTTTCAGGACAGCAACTTTCCCAATCATTACTTCTCTCTCATTAGAGGTTACTATTGGCACAAAAAGCAAATAAAAAGGATAAGGAGCGGTTATTACAGAGGTAATAACTGCCATTACTCAACTAAAACTTTTGGGTTATCTCCCAATAAGTACTTTTCTTTAACGCCTTTAAGTTAGGCATGATAGTTTGAGAAGATGCTCACGTAGGAAATATGAACTGAAGTAAAGGAGAGAATCAAGAAGCAAATTCAAAACACATTTAAGTCTAACCCACTTCCTATGCATAGGAATCTTGTAAAGAAACAAGTCATGAAAGCACAAAGCAACAAGCATAGGAAAGCAAAACAAGTGCAACTTCAAGACTTTCAATATAAAGAGGGGAAACTTAATATTATTGAGATGCATAAAACCATATTTCCCTCTCTCATAATAACTTTCAGTAGCATCATGAATAAAATTAACAATATAACTATCACATAAAACATTCTTATCATGAGCCACATGCATAAAATAATTAATACTCTGCACATAAACATAGTCATGCTTATTAATTGTAGTGGGAGTAAATTCAACAAAATAGCTATCATTATTATTCTCATCACCATAATCATCAAATATAGGAGGCATATTGTAATCATTAATTTTCTCCTCAATAGTAGGTGGACTGAAACTATCATATTAATCATTGTAATCATCATATATTGGAGGTTTGGTATCATCATACGCAATAGAATAGCTATCTTCCAAAGCTGGGGAACTAAAAAGATCATTTTCATAAAAACTAGCTTCCCCAAGCTTAGACTTTTCCATAGCATTAGCAATAATGGTCTCTAAAGAATTCATACTAACAACATTGCTATTATCATGTAAATAAAGTTCCATAGGTTTTTTAATTTTCTCTTCAAACACTTCATGTCCTAACTCTTGATAAATACTATAAAGCTCTCTAATTTTGTTGTTGTTTTCCATTAAGCATAATTAGTGAAAACAAGAAACAAAAAGACAAAATTGCAGAATCTAAAGGAAATAACTTCGAATACTCACACCGGAGGATGTGAGTACCTTTTACCTTACCTCCCCGGCAACGGCGCCAGAAAATAGCTTGATGTCTACGCACTTCTATTCTTGTAGACAGTTGTTGGGCCTCCAAGTGCAGAGGTTTGTAGAACAGCAGCAAGTTTTCCCTTAAGTGGATCACCCAAGGTTTAACGAACTCAGGGAGGAAGTGGTCAAAGGTATTCCCTCTCAAGCAACCCTGCAATCAAGATACAAGAAGTCTCTTGTATCCCCAACACACCCAATACACTTGTCAGGTGTATAGGTGCACTAGTTCAGCAAAGAGATAGTGAAATACAAGTGGTATGGATATAAGATAATGGTGCTAGAAAATAGCTTGATGGTGTGGAAAAGACTAAAGGCAAACGGAAATAAAGATGGAAGCAAGCAAACATGTAACATATCAAGTACCAAATGGTGTTTCAATGCTTAGAAACAAGGCCTAGGGATCATACTTTCACTAGTGAACACTCTCATATAAATATATCATCTTCATGATACCACGCTGAACTACTCTCCGGTTGGACTCTCTAATCCATGGTAGGGCTATAACAGCACACCTCAAAGTAAGCCTTTCCCATCTAGAAAACCCCACACTGTTACCTTGAGCACTAGATGGTTCCAACAAACACCACAATTTCATAAAGACATCCAAATCCAAATATAACTCATAACAAGTGTTTGTAATCTCTAGCCTAAGTGCCACCATGGTGTGCACGCTGTCACTTTCACACACATGGGTAGAGTAGAGATCTATTAAAGCACTTGAGTAGTAAGGTAGATCTACTTGATTGCAAAGCTCATGATCACAATATGATCATGCATAGAGAGAGAGATGAACACATAGCTACTGGTAGAACCCTTAGCCTGAAGAGAGAACTACTCCCTCCTCGTCATGGGAATCAGCAACGGTGATGGAGATGGTGGTGGAGATCGATGGAGATGGCTCCCGGGGAACTTCCCCGTCTTAGCAGGGTGCCAGAATAGAGACTTTCTGTCCCGCGAATCTCCTCTTCGGTGGCGGCGGTGTCATGGAACTTTTCCTGGCTGGAGGCTTGATGATCTAGGGTTTCTGTATCGGGAGGAATATATAGGCGAAGGGGCGAGGTCGGTTGCCAGCCAGGGGGCCCACATCATGCCCTGACGCGGCCAAGGGGACCCACGTCTAGGGGTGGTTTGGACACCCTGTGGTCACTCTGCGTCTCGTCTTCTGGCTCCGTGAGTCCCTCGGTGAAATACTGACTTTGGCTTTTGTCCCGTCCAATTCCGAGAATATTCATTTTTCTTACTTTCCTGGAACCAAAAACAGCAGAAAACAGGCAACTATCACTATGGCACTTGTTAATAGGTTGGTCCAAGAAAGCGTATAGAAAGTACTCCAAAGTTGGAACAAAACACAAGAAAGTAGATAAAACCAAGCATGGAACATCAAAAATTATGGATACGTTAGCAATGTATCAGTCCCCTTTCAAACTTCCTTGGTTTGAGTCCCAACTTAAGATCTAAACCAATACTACCATCTCGGAAATCCCATATGTCTGCACGACCCTTTGGGGCTGACTACACCTCCGTTGAGCCACCAACCAGGGCAAGCTATAACCATGGGAGTTCCCGAAGACTATGTAAGCATCTCTTACTGGCGGTCACCATCAGCTATGGTGAACTCTGACCTAGACAGCCTGCACAGATAATCTAGACACCTAGCTCCTAGGGATCTAAGGGGTCCCACCCATGTGCTGGATTCTCTAGAAATTCCACGAGAAATCAACAGCCTCATGATAAGGTCATCTTGCCTCCATATGAAAGGAAGAAGATACAGCTGACTTCTCTGTCCCATTAGAAATGTAATGGTTGACGCGTAATATACGACGCTAGAATTACTGGAGACATTGGTTGTTAAGTCCTAGATGATACACTACTGTACAACGACGTTTCCATTGCCAGTTATGATAGATTAGCTGATCACCCTGGATCAGTAACCAATATTTCCAGTTAATTGTGAAAATAGTGTTTTCGACCTTTTTGAAATGCTAGTAATGACACAGTTGAGTTACAAGCATAGAAAATAATCAAAGGACATGAGCAAGTTGTGAACTTGCCTTTTGTGTTTGCAAGATTATGCACTCACAGTCTTCTAGATAATAAAAGATCCAAATTCTCTAAACAACATCATTGGTCCGATAAGGACTAATGTTTAAAGAAGCAAGATGCAATGATGCATAAGCAATGTAATGCAATTTGATAAACGCGAAACCTCGGACTAATCATATATGATCTAGGGTTTGGAGTTTGTGATGAGTTCTTTGGAATGTGTTGCACTTTTATATCAGCTTCACACTTGTGCGTCTTATTAAGGCTTGTGAGAGTGTGTGAAACAATAAGTAAATATAACAAGTAATATGCAATACTAGAGGACTCAAATGATTATGGTATCTGAAATGTTTCTTAAACAAGATTAAGACTCCATTAGAGCTTTTAACTAGGTATCTAGGGATTACTTGTAATGTTTCTTAAGAGAACAACTTTTGAGGAAAGAATACTTTTACAAAGTAAAAAGTATTCAAACTTAAAGCTGATACTTTAATGGTTTTCTTATAAATTATAAGTATTAAAGTAGAAAACAACTAGTATTGTTGAGTAGCTATTCTACTAGTAAATGGAGACTTTTAACACTCCCTAAAAGTGCAACAAAAGTATTATGTATTGATATAAGTGGTGTTTTCTTGATTTAATAAGTGGATAGAATCACTTACTTACTGTAGAATTAATACTCATTTCTATGAACATAGCATCGTGTTAAATACTTACCAACTTCCCTTAGCCTTTAGAGTGGATTCCCAAATTTGTAAAACAATTAATATTCAAATCCTGATGATTTTATAAGTGATAAAGTATTTTTGGAGTAAGATTTACTTAACTCTGAATGATAGTTTTTCTAAGTACAACTTAAAATGGTTAGACTTATGTTATCTTCAATTAAACATTATTTGAACTTGTTATTATATTTTAGACTCTAAACAAATAATATTAAAGAGAATAGTAAAGGTTTATATATTTTTAATGTATTAAAATAAAAGAAAAGGGTTAAATAAGATTTATTAGACCTTTACCTTTTATTTTACTTCAAAAGTATGAGTTGGTGTTTTTAGTGTGTAGATTTCATTTTTGTGATCATTTTGGTATATTATAAGTATTTTTGTGAATTTTACATAAGAAGATATGATTTTTATAAGTTTTATCATTTTTTAAATACTAAATAAATAGTAGATATTAGTTAAGTGATACAAAAATAATTTAAACAAGTTTGTAAATGTAGATTTTGTTTTCATAAGAATTTTGGTATTTTATTTACTAATATTAAAATATGAATTTTTAAAGTTTTATTTCTTATAAAATCTTTATTAAATAATAATTATTTAAATAATTAACATAATAATATTTGATAATAATGTTAAACTATAGATTTTATTTTTCTAAGCATTTTGATATGTTATATGCATTTTTCTGAAATATAAAAAAAAGATATAGAATTAACAAGATTTAATCCTTTTATTAATTTTCTGGAATTATATTTATATTAAACTTATTTGGTTTTACTTATTTTCTAAACAGATAACACTTTTTATACTACACTAAGCCTAGCCACAAAAACTGACTAATGTGGTCGTGGCCACGTCATCTGCCACACGAGATAAAACCAATTTACACCCAATTGAACCTATCCTAGAGTCATAGAAAGGTGGCCCATTCGCCACGTCACATACCACATGGGCATGAACCGAGTCAAACTGGATGTGTGTGATGCAAGTGTGACGTCATGCTGCTGTCATTTCGCCGGTAACATTCCGGTGATGAGCAGCGGCGGCGATGTAGTGCAAACCAGCAAGTGTAATTGGTATCACTAGAAAGAGGGAACCGAGGCGAACCTAGTAGTGACCTCACCACCCATTTTTAGTCAGTGAAACAGTGATGACGAGCACCAGCGGTGGCGCTCGCCAATCGAATGACCAATACGACCCCCCCAGCTGTCCTAGAATGTTTAGGTAGTGCTAATCGACGCAGAACCTTACCCTGAACTTGTTGGTGGGCTTGGTGATGTGGACGACGAACGGAGATGAGCGTGGCGTCACGAATTCCGGTGAACACCGATGGAGAGGAATGGTGAAATTCACACTCCACCGAGCTCCCCTTGATGCAATACTTCCTAGAGGCTCCACGGAGCACAGCGCTTCTTCCCCTCCACTCCACGGACTCCGAGGTGGTTTGAATCAACAACAAGCAGAAGCTTTGGTGGACTTGAGGAGTATAGAGAGCGAGAGAGAGAAATTTGAGAGGGAAATCGGCTAGCTAGGGTTCTGTAGATCCTCCTCGAGTATTTATGGAGCAAGGCAAGGTCGGGGGTGGCAGCACGTCATCGACAACGACCAAGATGCAATGGTGGAGTTGGAGCTTCTCCGGGGTGGGAATCTTGACGCTGAACTTGCCAGTAGGCACCAAGACTCATAAGGGCATCGACATGGAGGTTAGCTGCTATTGTGGGTCAAGGAAAACGGTGGCTCGGGACATGGTGGCGACCGTACATAGAGAGGAAGACGACGATGTCTCTCCCATGTGGACCCTGCTCGTTAGTGAGAGATCGAAATGGTAAGTGGGCTTGGGCCTTGCTGGGTCGGTGTTGGGCTACTATGAAGTGAGATGGGCGGTGGTTAAGCAGAAGAAGAAGTGAGCTGCGAGCAGAAACTGGTTTCTTTCTTTTCTTTTACCAATTTCTCTTTTCTCTTCTTTTACAAAATCCTTTTAAATTTGATTTTCTTCAGGGATTTAAATATCTAGAGATTTTGAAAGTTATAAGTATTATTGTATAAAAGAATTATACTATTTCCCCTGCATTTCTTATTGGGCATTAAAATATATTCATAATTATATGAAAAGTCCTTTTCATTAGGAAGTATTATTAATAAGGATTAGGTTTTTAGGAATTGGTTTCTTATAATAAGTTTTCATAGAAATAATTCTGTTTTCACTTGATAATCTTAATGGTATTGGTTTGAAATGTGTATCCATGTATATAGAATTTTTTTCCCACTTATCTTCATAAAGTATTTATCTAAATTTATTATAAAGAATTAATCTTTGTGGTTTTTAATGGGATGATATAAGTTTCATGGTTCTCCAAATTTTGGAATTTTCCCAATCCAATTCTACTTGATTTCTAAAATTTAGAATTACCACAAAACACTTTTGGTTAGGTAGTAATGAACCAATATTAATTACTGGTAGAGAAATACTAAGGTTTATACAATATAGGTACATAGGTTTTGAGAGGTTTTAATAACTCATATTCTATTATGGGTAGGGACAAAGATCAAGGTTTAGGGATACTACTTGTAAATCTATGAGTGGGTTTGATGTCTCCATATAGAGTGAGATATTGGAATTACTTAGTAATATGATCATGGCAATTCTATCATTCTAAGTTTTTGGACAATGAGGTAGACATGGGTCTCTCATGGCTTGATAAGATCTTGGTTAAGGCTTCTAAAGAATCCTTACCTTAATACCTTACTAAGGATATCTTGAGATAAGGAATTCCTTTCCTAAATGTACTCTATAAATCTCTCTTATCTTATTCACAGAGATCACCTCTTCCTGAATAAAACAATCATCTGACTCCACCATATCCATCATCATATGATGACATGGTCATGGCATTTCAACATTACTCCATTCTTACTCCTAGTATATAACTCCTCTATATTAACTACCATTTATGCACCTATCAATGTAGCTACTGCTAACTCCATCTATTATCTTCCTTAACTTCATCTTGTAACTTCTTCCAAGGCTTGCAACACTACAATCCTCACTATACATAACAAATGATATCAATCCTTTGAAATTGGTATAGTATTACTCCCATAATACCAGTTGTCCTTATATTAACTTGGTTAAGCTACTATGCCTCCAATTACTCCATACAACTCATCAAACACTTCATCATACTCTAGCTTGAATTCTAATGATCAAGATGGATGATTCAGCTTACTAGGACTTGTCTAACTTGGTATACCCACAACTCTTCTTCAACACGTAGTCATCTATTCTCAAGTGACTTGAGAATAATGACCACCATCATTTGATCAAACTAAGCTTAGGCTTCTAATTGTTTGATCAAGATCTATACTCATCTATGTAGTAAACTTGTATTAATCTCTCTATAGACTTCTCTTGTTAGGCAGGTTTATTCTAAGTGTATATCCACTTGTCCTAACAAGATTGTCATCTCATGTACTAATACTACTAGCTCTCTCATAGCTCCTCAATTACTAGATCAACCCTTGGGTTTAGGTACTGCTTCTAGTTAACTCATGAGTGAGTTAACTCCTCCAACATCAAATGGTTGATCTCCACTAAGGATCACATTCCATTGATGATGCTACACTCAACCATATCTAGTTCTTCCTTCAGATTAATCAACTTAAGGTATTTGTAAGGTCAACACAATAGGTCAAAGGCTATGACTCAATAAGTTCTAGGTCAAGAATTGATCACTCAATAGTGATGATCCATTGACACTAGTACTTGGTAAAATAGGAATGTCATCTATTATCATAACACTAAGGGTATGGAATGGATGGTCTTGTCTTGACTCCCCTTTTTAATCTATTTGTGGTACGAGTTAATGTTTAAGAACTACCATGCTACCCATGGTAGGAATAATTATGGCAAATAAGTGTTTCAAGTTTTGGTTATGGAGTTTCTTTACTTTAAGTTATATACTTAACTTTGTATACAAAGTTTATGGTAGGTAATATCTTAATATCATCTTTGGAATATTAAGTATTCATCCTTGAGTTTTGGTATGGAATACCATGTAATGATCTCTAGAAGATCAAGTACCCCTTATTAAGAATTGTGTTATGACTTAATGTTATTACATTTGATCTACCCTTAGATCAAATTATATTACCCAAAGATAAGGTTTTAGCAAAGTTCATATAGAAACTTATCGCAGTCAACTTGATGATCTACTTCAGTTCCACCAAGTTAAGAGAAGCTTCAATCACATTGACAAGTTTATTTAAAAGCGCGAAAATTATCCGGATTTTCTATGCATGAATGCAATGCACACACTTGTGTTCAGCTTATTTCTAAGCTCTAATGCTGGGGTGTTATAGACTCTCCCCTTAAAATAAACTTCGTCCCCAAAGTTCGTACTCTCTTGCGTTTTGGAATGAGGAGTTGACTTGTATTGATCACACCATTTCTCAATTCCATTGTGATGATAGTTGGGGATACTTGTGGTACCCCGTATCCAGATCTTTTTCCTTGAATGAACTTCATACTGGATAACTTCAAACTATCATTCCTACTTTATCCTATGGTTTCTGTTATGATAATCCCTTGGATTATGTCCTTACGATACTATTTAGAATTTATTGTGGACACATTTTGTCCATTCCAATCTGGTTTTTCCTATTACACTACACCAATCTATAATGGAATATTCTCTTTACACTAAAGGATAACTTACCAGTTGTTTCCCCTTTAGAACTAGTCTACTCGGGTTAAGCAGTTATATCTACTTGGGTCATTCATCCGGACATACTCTAAAGAGTACTCTTATACGAATGACTTCTTATAACCTTATGAGAATAAGGCTTAATCAGACCATAATTTTATACTTCTCCAACCTTTAGTCGGAAAGTTAGACAACAACACCTCAGTGTTTATTATTTACTCTCCCCCTTGGGATTTCCTAATGGTCTCTAAACTTCATGTATAATACCCATTAACTCGATACTAAGAATATTTGTCTTTGCCTAACTTATACTTTATCTCTATAAGGCTTCACGAAAGAATCTGCGGTACACCCCCACAGTTGTGGATCTCTGCAATAAATCTTCCAACGTTACTTGTCTTACCCTTAACCTTTTGGACATTCTCACTTTAGTAAGTCCGATCTTACGAAGTGTCTCGAAAGCCGTTTCGCTTAAGTTCTGTACTCCTTAGGTCTAACTTAACTTAGGCCAAGTTTTATACTCTTTAGATATAACTTACTCAACTATAGTATTAGGATACCAGCTATAGATACCAGCTAATACCAGCTGCGGATACCAACTACGGATACTAGTTGCGGATCCTCCTAGGTGTACGAATTACCCTATGGTTTCTTTTACTTCTTACTGGCATCCTCTATGAGTTTGTCAGAGCTTGAATACTAGCTATGGTTTCCAACCTTCTTCTTTGCACTGA
Organism: Avena eriantha; assembly: GCA_910589775.1. Taxonomy (NCBI): domain Eukaryota; kingdom Viridiplantae; phylum Streptophyta; class Magnoliopsida; order Poales; family Poaceae; genus Avena; species Avena eriantha. The sequence continues at coordinate 216,767,511 of OU342741.1, forward strand.
TTCATGATACTTCCATGAACCTGGTACAACTACTTCATTAGCTTATTAGCAACATCACCTATCTTAAGTGAACTTAAGTTCATTCCTTCATGTTGCTCCACACCTTTTCTGCACTAATAATCCTTCTTATTGCCAGCTCATAGTGAGTTGGGGTTGATCCATCCTTCAAAATAGTGTTGATACTCCTTATATTTAGCTTTACTCTTCATGCAAGTCTTCATCTTGATCTTCGGAACTCGTCACTCCCTTACACGAATTCCCTTTTCTATCTAGGTCTATAACATCAAGTAATAACTTGATGATGAAACATGCATTTGCACATCAAGTCATACTTCATGCACATATATAGTCAATCAAGAAGATGCAATAAAAACCAGAAATCCAGATGTGGTACATATAACACACATCATTCTAATCCTGGAATATAGTAGTTGAGTATAGTACCTCTAGAATTCAGGCTTAGGTGTGTAGTATATGACACCTCCTATTATAGGTTTACCTTGTGTTATGTAGCACTTAGGGTTTAAACTACTATTCGTCTCAATATCTACCCAAATTCTTCAGGTGCAACAGGATAATTTTGAGCAAAGTGGTCTCACTTTGGTTCTAACTGACCTCTTACCTTTCTTTCGGGACTACTAAAGACTACCAAATTTCCATTCTATTGTAAACTATCTTCACATGATCTCTCAAAACTACGAAAAAACTATAGTTACTACCTTAATCCAAAATTATCGTAATGTTATAATACCTATGACTTCTATCATACACCTAGATTGTTCTTTACTTAATGTTGTTACAAGATTATTTACTATGTACTTGTATTAATTGTAGACTTATCAGGGTCTCGGAGCTATTCTCACCATGAACTTGCTAAGATTTACCTAGTCATCGTGATTAAAGAGCTAATCTCACCATGACGACTCTTTTTCTTAGCTTACTATTAATGATTCTTCACCAAAATTATACTCCATCACATGGAATTATCAAGTGGATGCCACATGATTTACTTCCATTTGTATCTATACATACTCTAATGATCTATCCTGTATGGTATGGTGGTACCAACTGATGGTAAGATTCTGCTACTTCACAAAAATTCTAAATATATACTCCATCACTAATACTACTCCACATGGTATCCTAATCTTAGTCGTAACCTTCTTTGATATTTTAACTTACTTAAGTTATCTTAGTGGTGTTATACCTATTTAGAGCTACACTCAAATGACAATTCTCTAGAGAATATATATAACTAATCCTTAAGAAAGATGATAACAACATCCAACTTAAGTGTGACAAAGTTTATCCTCAAGTGGATATTCATCACAAGTTTTGGTTTAGATAAGATGGCTCCTATAGTCACTATCCAACCTACAGATCTTCCTAAAAGGGTTTTAATCCTAAGGTCAAAGCATATGATCTGATACCAGCTGCGGTGACCTAGCATACCACTTCATGATGTAGTACACTATAGTCATTGACATAACACCAATGAAACACCGTTCACTAGTATAAATTACATCCCTCAAGTCGTACAACAGAAAAACAGCAGGTCCAAGACATGACTATAGATTACAACTCGACTCTTTACAAAAGATCCATAGAACACTCTAGGTTAAAGAGAGAGGAAGAACTTCTTACAAAGAAGAACCAGAAATAATAACTCAGAAATATCTAGTAACTAAGACTAGTATCTAAACTATCTGGCTTGCCATTCCTGCTATTGCAATGCTCTACAGAAATAGGTTTTATGGCTAGAGAATCTACTCCTATCTAAACCGACACTTTATCTTCACTTCAGCTGATGTATATGTTGACTCCATTGACTTTATTGAAGAACTTGAGTTGTCGATGATAGTTTCTTGAGCAGAAATTGATATTCACGTCATCTTCAACGTCTTAGAACCTAGCAAGGGTTAAGAAGGTACGGTTGAGTACGAGCGTACTCAGCAAGTTCACTAAAAAGGAGTGTATGATGCACTATCTCTATAGACACAGACCATAGGTCGTAGGCAATGCAGGTTTTCATAAACATTTCTTCAAAGGTTGCTTTTATTCTGAAAACTATGTCCTACAGCCTTCGCAGGTTGACCAGAACTTCATGGAGTTCCTTTCTAGCCGTATTCGGAGCTCCTTCCCGGAACAGGGAGTAACATGTCATAATTCTTACACTCTACAGAGGTGCGTCACTTTTCCCACAAGAGACCATAAGCTTTGTTGCACAACCGGAAGTATGTCCCTATTCAAACTTCCTTGGTTTGAGGCCCAACTTAAGATCCAAACTAGTACTGCCCTCTCCGCAATCCCATATGTCTGCAAGATCCTCCGGGGCTGACTACACCTCCATTAAGCCGCCAACCAGGGCAAGCTATAACCATGGGAGTTCCCGAAGACTCTGTAAGCATCTTAGATTGGCGGTCACCATCAGCTATGGTGAACTCCGACCCAGACAGCCTGCACAGATAATCTAGACACCTAGCCCGTGGGGAACTAAGGGGTCCCTCCCATGTGCTGGATTCTCTGGAACGCCACGAGAAATCAACAGCCTCACGATAAGGTCATCTTGCCTCCATATGAAAGGAAGAAGATACAACTGACTTCTCTGTCCCATTCCAAATGTCATGGTTGACGCGTAATATACGACGCTAGAATTACTGGAGACATTGGTTCTTAAGTCCTAGATGATACAGTACTGTACAACGACGTTTCCATTGCCAGTTATGATAGATTAGCTGATCACCCTGGATCAGTAACCAATATTTCCAGTTAATTGTGAAAATAGTGTTTTCGACCTTTTTGAAATGCTAGTAATGACACAGTTGAGTTACAAGCATAGAAAATAATCAAAGGACATGAGCAAGTTGTGAACTTGCCTTTTGTGTTTGCAAGATTATGCACTCACAGTCTTCTAGATAATAAAAGATCCAAATTCTCTAAACAACATCATTGGTCCGATAAGGACTAATGTTTAAAGAAGCAAGATGCAATGATGCATAAGCAATGTAATGCAATTTGATAAACGCGAAACCTCGGACTAATCATATATGATCTAGGGTTTGGAGCTCGTGATGAGTTCTTTGGAATGTGTTGCACTTTTATATCAGCTTCACACTTGTGCGTCTTATTAAGGCTTGTGAGAGTGCATGTGAAACTATAAGTAAATATAACAAGTAATATGCAATACTGAAGCACTCAAATGATTATGGTATCTGAAATGTTTCTTAAACAAGATTGAGAATCCATTAGAGCTTTTAACTAGGTATCCAGGGATTACATGTAATGTTTCTTAAGAGAACAACTTTTGAGGAAAGAATACTTTTACAAAGTAAAAAGTATTCAAACTTAAAACTGATACTTTAATGTTTTCTTATAAATTATAAGTATTAAAGTAGAAAACAACTAGTATTGTTGATTAGCTATTCTACTAGTAAATGGAGACTTTTAGCACTCCATGAAAGTGAAACAAAAGTATTATGTATTGATAGAAGTGGTGTTTTCTTGATTTAATAAGTGGATAGAATCACTTACTTACAATAGAATTAATACTCATTTATATGAACATGGAAATGGCATCGTGTTAAATACTTACCAACTTCCCTTAGCCTTTAGAGTGGATTCCCAAATTTGTAAAAGAATTAATATTCAAATCTTGATGATTTTATAAGTGATAAACTATTTTTGGAGTAAGATTTACTTAACTCTGAATGATAGTTTTAGTAAGTACAACTTAAAATGGTTAGACTTATGATAGCTTCAATTAAACTTTATTTGAACTTGTTATTATATTTTAGACTCTAAACAAATAATATCAAAGAGAATAGTAAAGGTTTATATATTTTTAATGAATTAAAATAAAATAAAAGGATTAAAATAAGATTTATTATACCTTTACCTTTTATTTCACTTCAAAAGTATGAGTTGATATTTTTAGTGTCTAGATTTCATTTTTGTGATCATTTTTGTATATTATAAGTATTTTTGTGAATTTTAAATAATAAGATATGATTTTTATAAGTTTTATCTTTTTTAAATACTAAATAAATAGTAGATATTAGTTAAGTGATACAAAAATAATTTAAACAAGTTTGTAAATGTAGATTTTGTTTTTATAAGAATTTTGGTATTTTATTTAAATTTGTTTTATTTACTAATATTAAAATATGAATTTTAAAGTTTTATTTCGTATAAAATCTTTATTAAATAGTAATTATTTAAATAATTAACACAATTATATTTGATAATAAGGTTAAACTATAGATTTTATTTTTGTAAGCATTTTGATATGTTATATGCATTTTTCTGAATTATAAAACAAAAGATATAGAATTAACAAGTTTTAATCCTTTTATTAAATTTTTGGAATTATATTTATATTAAACTTATTTGGTTTTATTTATTTTCTAAACAGATAACACTTTTTATAATACACGAAACCTAGCCACAGACACTGACTAATGGGCCCGTGGCCACGTCATTTGCCACACGAGATAAAACCAAATTTAAACCCAATTGAACCTACCCTAGAGTCACAAACATGTGGGCCAATCGCCACGTCACATACGGTTAGGCCACGTAGAGATAAACAAAACTTTTTCCCTACGCGATGATCCCAAGATCCAGCTCAGGTAGAGGGCCACGAGGATTACCACTAGACGCGCAGTTGCGGAATTGATGAAGCACGTCGCTTGATGCAGTGCAGTCCTCGCGGTCCGTTCTGGTTCCACGATCCACGATCTGTTCCTTCTTCACGATCGTCGAAGTGCTGAACGTACAGCACCTCCGCCGGTATCCACACGTACGAGGAGGAGCACCGGTGGTGAACTGCTAGGTCCGGTACGGTGGCGACATGACGGACTGGGTCTAGGGTTTCCAACACATGGTCCTTATGCTCTAAGCACCTGCGCCCTAGCTTATATAGGGAGTGAAAGTGGGCTCCACTCACTTGTGGCCCATTCACTAAAAGGCCTATATTAGCCACTGCAAGTCTCACTTGCTCACTAAGTCCATGTCTCTATTTGGGTCCAACCCAAATAGGTTTCCTGTTTGGGTCTAACCCAAACTTGCTCCCGCTCTTAAGTGTGTGACCCGACAGGCTCGTGGTAATCCGGACACGATTCCGAGTCTCACTCGTGATCGATCAGTTAGTAGAGGCTCCTAGCAGAACGTGCCAACTCCCAAGTACCAATAAGTCATGACGACATACCTTCCAATGCGACTTTCGTCTGAGTCCCTTTTGCCTCACGATATACCTTGTCGGACTCTAGGCGAATGATCGTAATCCCTTAAATAGTCCAACTCTCTTTCTCGATCCAAGATAAGTGATTCATCCGACTAACTCTTAGTCGGCTGCCTCGGTTAACACTTAACCGTGACGCGCATGGCCATGCTTTACGAATCATATCTTCCGAGAGGGCCCAGAGAATATCTCTCCCGATGGAGGGGCAAAATCTCGTCTTGGTTATTCACATCACGCAGCTTGATTCTCAGTCGACCCGAACTCCGCCTTTATAACTGCCTAGTGACGGAACAACGTTTGACAGAACCTAAGTCGGAGATGCTCAACTCGGATTGTGCAATAACCTCAGGTCTAAGGATTACAATGATTGAGACATGCAAATGACGACTTGTTCGTTGCATCTCAAGATGGGTCAGTCCGACTCGCTAAACTCTTTAGCCGAATCCGTGTAAGTCGGAATAGCATTCTCTGCCGACTTTCACATTGGTCTAAGTTGTGTGCCCGGCACAACCTCAATGACCAAGGACAATTAGTATGAACAACATGAATATGTAGTTCCACAATAAAATCACATATTCGATGATACATATCAGCAGTTCATACATGGACCATTACCTTATGAATACACAGGAATATCATCATTCATGATTGCCTCTAGGGAATATTCCCAACACATACCACATGGGCATGGACCGATTCAAACTGGTTGTGTGTGATGCAAGTGTGACGTCATGCTGACGTCATTTCACCGGTGACATTCCGGTGACGAGCTGCGGCAGCGATGTAGTGCAAATCAGCAATCAGTAATTGGTACCACTGGAAAGAGGGAACCGAGGCGAACCTATTTGTGACCTCGCCACCCATTTTTGGTTAGTGAAATAGTGACGACAATGAGCACCAGTGGTGGCGCTCGCCGGCCGAATGACCAATACGACCCCCCGGTTATTCTATAATGTTTAGGTAGTGCTAATTAACACAAAACCTTACCCTGAACTTGTTGGTGGGCTTGGTGATGTGGACGACGACCGGAGATGAGCGCGGCGTCACTGATTTCGGCAAACTACGACAGAGAGGAATGGTGAAATTCACACTCCACCGAGCTCCCCTTGATGCAATACTTCCCCAGAGGCTCCACGGAGCACGATCCTTCTTCCCCTCCACTCCACGGACTCCGAGGTGGTTTGTATCAACGACAAGCAGGAGCTCCCCAGCGGCGGCTTCGGTGGACTTGTGGAGTATAGAGAGCGAGAGAGAGAGAAATTTGAGAGGGAAATCAGCTAGCTAGGGTTCTATGGATCCTCCTCGAGTATTTATGGAGCAAGGCAAGGCCGGGGGCGGTGGCTCGGCATCGACGACGACCAAGATGCACGGTGGAGTTGGAGCTTCTCTGGGGCGAGAATCTTGACGCTGAACTTCCTAGTAGGCACCAATACAATAAGGGCATCGATGTGGAGGTCAGCTGTGGTTGCGGGTCCAGGAAAACTACGGCTCGGGACGTGGCATCATCGACGTGGTGGCGGTCGTGCACGGAGAGGAAGACGACGACATCTCTCCCATGTGGACCCTACTCGTCAGTGAGAGATGAAAATGGTAAGTGGGCTTGGGCCATGCTGGGTCGGTGTTGGGATACTACGAAGTGAGCTGGGTGGTGGTTAAGCAGAAGAACAAGTGGGCTGCGAGCAGAAACTGAATTATTTCTTTTTTTTACCATTTTGTCTTTTCTCTTCTTTTACAAAATATTTTTAAATTTGATTTTCTTTAGGGATTTAAATATCCAGAGATTTTGTATGTTAAAAATATTATTGTATAAAAGAATTATACTATTTCCCCTACATTTCTTATTGGTCATTAAAATATATACATAATTATATGAAAATTCCTTTTCATTAGGAAGTATTATTAATAAGGATTAGGTTTTTAGGAATTGGTTTCTTATAATAAGTTTTCATAGAAATAATTCTGTTTTCACTTGATAATCTTAATGGTATTGGTTTGAAATGTGTATTCATGTATATAAATTTTTTTTCCCACTTATCTTCATAAAGGATTAATCTAAATTTATTATAAAGAATTAATCTTTGTGGTTTTTAATGTGATGATATAAGTTTCATGGTTCTCCACATTTGGGAATTTGCCCAACCCAATTATACTTGATTTCTAAAATTTAGAATTACCACAGACCACTTTTGGTTAGGTAGTAATGAAACAATATTAATCATTGGTAGAGAAATACCAAGGTTTATACAATATATGTACATAGGTTTTGAGAGGTTTTAATAACCCATATTCTATTATGGATAGGGACAAAGATCAAGGTTTAGGGATACTACTTCTAAATCTATGAGTGGGTTTGATATCTCCACATGGAGTGAGATATTGGAATTACTTAGTAATATGATCATGGCAATTCTATGATTCTATGTTTTTGGACAATGAGGTAGACATGGGTCTGTCATGGCTTGATAAGATCTTGGTTAAGGCTTCTAAAGAATCCTTACCTTAATACCTCACTAAGGATATCATGAGATAAGGAATTCCTTTCCTAAATATACTCTATAAACCTCTCTTATCTTATTCACAAAGATCACCTCTTCCTGAATAAGACAATCATCTGCCTCCACCATATCGATCATCATATGATGACATGGTCATGGCACTTCATCATTACTCCATTCTTACTCCTAGGATATAACTCCTTTATATTAACTACCATTGATGCACCTATTAATGTAGCTACTGCTAACTCCATCTATTAACTTCCTTAACTTCATCTTGCAATTTCTTCCAAGGCTTGCAAGACTACAATCCTCACTATACATAATCAAGGATATCAATCCTTTGAAATAGGATATCAATCCTCACTATACATAATCAAGGATATCAATCCTTTGAAATAGGTATAGCAACACTTCATCATACTCTAGCTTCACTTCTAATGATCAAGCTAGATGATTCAGCTTACTAGGACTTGTCTAACATGGTATACCCATAACTCTTATTCAACACCTAGTCATCTATTCTCAAGTGACTTGAGAATAATGACCAGCGTCATTTGATCAAACTAAGCTGAGGCTTCTAATTGTTTGATCAAGATCTATACTCGTCTAAGTAGTAAACTTGTATTAATCTCTCTATAGACTTCTCTTGTTAAGAATCTAAGTCTATATCCACTTGTCCTAACAAGATTGTCATCTAAAGTACTAATACTACTAGCTCTCTCATAGCTCCGCAATTACTAGCTCAACTCTTGGGTTTAGGTACTTCTTCTAGTTAACTCATGAGTGAGTTAACTCCTCCAACATCAACTGGTTTGATCTCCACTAAGGATCACATTCCATTGATGATGGTACACTCAACCATATCTAGTTCTTCCTTCAGATTAATAAACTTAAGGTATTTGGAAGGTCAACACAATAGGTCAAAGGCTATGAGTCAATAAGTTCTAGGTCAAGAATTGATCACTCAATAGTGATGTCCATTGACACTAGTACTTGGTCAAATAGGAATGTCATCTATTATCATAACACTAAGGGTATGGAATGGATGGTCTTGTCTTGACTCCCCTTTTTAATCTATTTGTGGTACGAGTTAATGTTTAAGAACTACCATGCTACCCATGGTAGGAATAATTATGGCAAATAAGTGTTTCAAGTTTTGGTTATGGAGTTTCTTTACTTTAAGTTATATACTTAACTTTGTATACAAAGTTTATGGTAGGTAATATCTTAATATCATCTTTGGAATATTAAGTATTCATCCTTGAGTTTTGGTATGGAATACCATGTAATGATCTCTAGAAGATCAAGTACCCCTTATTAAGAATTGTGTTATGACTTAGTGTTATTACATTTGATCTACCCTTAGATCAAATTATATTACCCAAAGATAAGGTTTTAGCAAAGTTCATATAGAAACTTATCGCAGTCAACTTGATGATCTACTTCAGTTCCACCAAGTTAAGAGAAGCTTCAATCACATTGACAGGTTTTATTTAAAAGCGCGAAAATTATCCGGATTTTCTATGCATGAATGCAATGCACACACTTGTGTTTATCTCATTTCTAAGCTCTAATGCTGGGGTGTTATAGGTGGTTTGATGTGGCTTGGGCGTGTCGACCGGCGCTGACCATTTTCGGGGAGCGCTCTACTGGTGCAGCGGCGAAGGGGGTGGCCGTCTGGGGTCTAGTTAGATGGTAGGTAGACATACGAGTGAAGAGGAGATAGAGGGGTGGAAGATTACAGTGCAAAACAGTGGAGTTTGGCAGGTGGTTAATCAGTGTAGCTAAGGTGTTTGTCTAAATGGCCGAAAGAGATTTATATTTGAATTTTTGTCTAAAATTTTTTGAGTGGTCTTGTATTAAGCTTGATATACTAGGTTTGCTTGGGATTGCCAAGGTGAATTCATTTGATGTGTTTTTGAAAAAAGTGGGATCTTCACATATGCATTGGATTCAATTTTCAAATATCATTTAAATTGCTTTGCTGGATGTTTTTGTAATTGTGTAAAGTGGGCCTTGGTAAATCTTTACTTTGGTCTAACAAGGGGTGAAAATATCTAGAAATGTTTCTATTTGAAATTGTCTTCTAGGAACACCTAAAGTGGCCTAGTGGATTAAAATTGTCAAAATGACCATTTGTCTCATTTAATCTTATTTGATTTCTTTTTCTTTGGATATTGTTTGTAAATGGTCTAGATGATGTGGCATTCACCTTTAAACCATTTCACAACATTTAGAACAATCAAGCATAGCATTTTCAATCAAATCTACACTAATGCAAACACACATGCATTTATATGCGTTTTTCTTAATAAAAGTTTTTGTTAACCCTAATTTGGGTGATTTGAACTTTGATAACCTTGATTAAAGTTTTGGGATGTTACAGTTCCTTTCCTAAACCACCACCAGAGTCGTTTCATGTGTCTTCTTTTCCTAAACTACCACCAGATTCATTGCATGTGTGTCCTTTCCTAAACCACATGGATCCAACAGTGGCATTACATGTGTGTTATTTTCCTAAACCACCACTAGAGTCATTGCATGTGTGTTCTTTACCTAAACCACATGGATCCACCAGAGTCATTTCATGTGTGTTCTTTTCCTAAACCACCACCAGAGTCATTGCATGTGTCTTCTTTTCCTAAACCACCACCAGAGTCATTACATGTGTCTTCTTTTTCCTAAATAACCACTAGAGTCATTGCATGTGTCTTCCTTTCCTAAATCACATGAATCCACGAATGTTATTGCATTGTGTTCTTTTCCTAAACCACATGGATCAACTAGAGTAATTGCATGTGTGTTACTTTTCTAAACCACACTGATAAAGGAGAGTCATTGCATGTGTGTTCCTTTCCTAAACCACATTGATCCACTAGAGTCATTGCATGTGTGTTCCTTTCCTAAACCACATGGATCCACCAGAGTCATTGCATGAGTCTTCCTTTCCTAAACCCAACTGGATCCACCAGAGTCAGTTCATGTGTGTTCCTTTCCCAAACCACATCGAGAGCCATTGCATGTGTCTTCCTTTCCCAAACCACCACCAGAGTCATTGCATGTGTGTTCTTTTCCTAAACCACCACCAGAGTCATTGCATGTGTCTTCTTTTCCTAAACCACATGGATCCACTAGAGTTATGGCATTTGTTTTCTTTTCCTAAACCACCACCAGAGTCATTGCATGTGTCTTCTTTTCCTAAACCACCACTAGAGTCATTGCATGTGTTCCTTTCCTAAACCACATGGATCCACCAGAGTCATTGCATGTGTGTTCCTTTCCTAAACCGCATTGATCCACCAGACTCATTGCATCTGTCTTCCTTTACTAAACTACATGGATCCACCAGTGTCATTGCATGTGTTTTCCTTTCCTAAACCACATGGATCCACCAATCTCATTGCATGCGTGTTGTTTTCCTAAACCACCACTAGAGTCATTGCATGTGTGTTCTTTTCCTAAAAAACATGGATCCACCAGTGTCATTGCATGTGTGTAAAAAATTCCTTTCCTAAACCACATGGATCCACCAGTGTCATTGCATGTGTGTTATTTACCTAAAGCAGCAATAGATTCATTGCATGTGTGTCATTTTCCTAAAACACATAGATCCACCAGAGTCACTTCATGTGTCTTATTTTCCTAAACCACCACCAGATTCATTGCTAGTGTCTTATTTTCCTAAAAACCAACGGAGTCATTGCATGTGTCTTCCTTTTCCTAAACCGCCACTATAGTCATTGCATGTGTGTTTATTTCCTAAACCACATGGATCCACCAGTATTAGTGCATGTGTGTTGTTTTCATAAACCACATGTTTCCACTAGAGTCTTTGCATGTGTGTTCCTTTCCTAAACCGCACTGATCCACTAGAGTCATTGCATGTGTGTTCCTTTCCTAAACCACATGGATCCACCAGAGTCATTGCCCGTGTCTCCCTTTCCTAAACCAAATGGATCCACTAGAGTCATTTCATGTGGGTTCCTTTCCTAATCCACATACAGAGTCATTGTCTGTGTCTTCCGTTCCTAAACCACCACTAGAGTCATTGCATGTGTGTTCTTTTACTAAACCACAACCAGAGTCAATGCATGTGTCTTCTTTTCCTAAACCACATGAATCCACTAGAGTAATTTCATGTGTGTTCTTTTCCTAAATCACAACCAGAGTCATTGCTTGTGTCTTGTTTTCCTAAACAATCACAAGTGTCATTGCATGTATGTTCCTTTCCTAAACCACATGAATCTAATAGAGTGATTGCAAGTGTGTTCCTTTACTAAACCACATGGATCCACCAGTGTCATTGCATGAGAGTTCCTTTACTAAACCACATGGATCCACCAATTTTATTGCATTTGTGTTCGTCTCCTAAACCACCACTAGAGTCATTGCATGTGTGTTCTTTTCCTAAACCACATGGATCCACCAGAGTCATTTCATGTGCGTTCTTTTCCTAAACCACATGTATCCACGAGTATCAATGCATGTGTGTTCCGTTCCTAAACCACATGGATCCACTAGTGTCATTGCATGTGTATTATTTTCCTAAACCACCAATAGAGTCATCGCATGTGTGTTATTTTCCTAAACCACATGGATCCACTAGTGTTATTGCATGTGTCTTCCTTTCCTAAACCACATGGATCCACCAGTGTCATTGCATGTGTGTTATTTACCTAAAGCAGCAATAGATTCATTGCATGTGTGTCATTTTCCTAAACCACATAGATCCACCAGAGTCACTTCATGTGTCTTCTTTTCCTAAACCACCACCAGATTCATTGCTAGTGTCTTATTTTCCTAAACAACGAACGGAGTCATTGCATGTGTCTTCCTTTTCCTAAACCGCCACTATAGTCATTTCATGTGTGTTTATTTCCTAAACCACATGGATCCACCAGTATTAGTGCATGTGTGTTGTTTTCCTAAACCACATGTTTCCACTAGAGTCTTTGCATGTGTGTTCCTTTCCTAAACCGCACTGATCCACTAGAGTCATTGCATGTGTGTTCCTTTCCTAAACAACATTGATCCACCAGAGTCATTGCATGTGTGTTTCTTTCCTAAACCACATGGATCCACCAGAGTCATTGCCCGTGTCTTCCTTTCCTAAACCAAATGGATCCACTAGAGTCATTTCATGTGGGTTCCTTTCCTAATACACATACAGAGTCATTGTCTATGTCTTCCGTTCCTAAACCACCACTAGAGTCATTGCATGTGTGTTCTTTTACTAAACCACAACCAGAGTCAATGCATGTGTCTTCTTTTCCTAAACCACATGAATCCACTAGAGTAATTTCATGTGTGTTCTTTTCCTAAACCACCACGAGAGTCATTGCATATGTCTTCTTTTCTTAAACCACCACCAGAGTCGTTACATGTGTCTTCTTTTTCCTAAATAACCACTAGAGTCATTGCATGTGTCTTCCTTTCCTAAATCACATGAATCCACGAATGTTATTGCATTGTGTTCTTTTCCTAAACCACATGGATCAACTAGAGTAATTGCATGTGTGTTACTTTTCTAAACCACACTGATCCACGAGAGTCATTGCTTGTGTGTTCCTTTCCTAAACCACATTGATCCACTAGAGTCATTGCATGTGTGTTCCTTTCCTAAACCACATGGATCCACCAGAGTCATTGCATGAGTCTTCCTTTCCTAAACCCAACTGGATCCACCAGAGTCAGTTCATGTGTGTTCCTTTCCCAAACCACATCGAGAGCCATTGCATGTGTCTTCCTTTCCCAAACCACCACCAGAGTCATTGCATGTGTGTTCTTTTCCTAAACCACCACCAGAGTCATTGCATGTGCCTTCTTTTCCTAAACCACATGGATCCACTAGAGTTATGGCATGTGTTTTCTTTTCCTAAACCACCACCAGAGTCATTGCATGTGTCTTCTTTTCCTAAACCACCACTAGAGTCATTGCATGTGTTCCTTTCCTAAACCACATGGATCCACCAGAGTCATTGCATGTGTGTTCCTTTCCTAAACCGCATTGATCCACCAAACTCATTGCATCTGTCTTCCTTTACTAAACTACATGGATCCACCAGTGTCATTACATGTGTGTTCCTTTCCTAAACCACATGGATCCACCAATCTCATTGCATGCGTGTTCTTTTCCTAAACCACCACCAGTGTCATTGCATGTGTGTTCTTTTCCTAAAAAACATGGATCCACCAGTGTCATTGCATGTGTGTAAAAAATTCCTTTCCTAAACCACATGGATCCACCAGTGTCATTGCATGTGTGTTATTTACCTAAAGCAGCAATAGATTCATTGCATGTGTGTCATTTTCCTAAACCACATAGATCCACCAGAGTCACTTCATGTGTCTTATTTTCCTAAACCACCACCAGATTCATTGCTAGTGTCTTATTTTCCTAAACAACCAACGGAGTCATTGCATGTGTCTTCCTTTTCCTAAACCGCCACTATAGTCATTGCATGTGTGTTTATTTCCTAAACCACATGGATCCACCAGTATTAGTGCATGCGTGTTGTTTTCCTAAACCACATGTTTCCACTAGAGTCTTTGCATGTGTGTTCCTTTCCTAAACCGCACTGATCCACTAGAGTCATTGCATGTGTGTTCCTTTCCTAAACAACATTGATCCACCAGAGTCATTGCATGTGTGTTCCTTTCCTAAACCACATGGATCCACCAGAGTCATTGCCCGTGTCTTCCTTTCCTAAACCAAATGGATCCACTAGAGTCATTTCATGTGGGTTCCTTTCCTAATCCACATGGAGAGTCATTGTCTGTGTCTTCCGTTCCTAAACCACCACTAGAGTCATTGCATGTGTGTTCTTTTACTAAACCACAACCAGAGTAAATGCATGTGTCTTCTTTTCCTAAACCACATGAATCCACTAGAGTAATTTCATGTGTGTTCTTTTCCTAAACCACCACCAGAGTCATTCCATATGTCTTATTTTCCTAAACCACCACCAGAGTCATTACAAGTGTCTTCTTTTTCCTAAATAACCACTAGAGTCATTGCATGTGTCTTCCTTTCCTAAATCACATGAATCCACGAATGTTATTGCATTGTGTTCTGTTCCTAAACCACATGGATCAACTAGAGTAATTGCATGTGTGTTACTTTTCTAAACCACACTGATCCACTAGAGTCATTGCATGTGTGTTCCTTTCCTAAACCACATTGATCCACTAGAGTCATTGCATGTGTGTTCCTTTCCTAAACCACATGGATCCACCAGAGTCATTGCATGAGTCTTCCTTTCCTAAACCCAACTGGATCCACCAGAGTCAGTTCATGTGTGTTCCTTTCCCAAACCACATCGAGAGCCATTGCATGTGTCTTCCTTTCCCAAACCACCACCAGAGTCATTGCATGTGTGTTCTTTTCCTAAACCACCACCAGAGTCATTGCATGTGTCTTCTTTTCCTAAACCACATGGATCCACTAGAGTTATGGCATGTGTTTTCTTTTCCTAAACCACCACCAGAGTCATTGCATGTGTCTTCTTTTCCTAAACCACCACTAGAGTCATTGCATGTGTTCCTTTCCTAAACCACATGGATCCACCAGAGTCATTGCATGTGTGTTCCTTTCCTAAACCGCATTGATCCACCAAACTCATTGCATCTGTCTTCCTTTACTAAACTACATGGATCCACCAGTGTCATTGCATGTGTGTTCCTTTCCTAAACCACATGGATCCACCAATCTCATTGCATGCGTGTTCTTTTCCTAAACCACCACCAGTGTCATTGCATGTGTGTTCTTTTCCTAAAAAACATGGATCCACCAGTGTCATTGCATGTGTGTAAAAAATTCCTTTCCTAAACCACATGGATCCACCAGTGTCATTGCATGTGTGTTATTTACCTAAAGCAGCAATAGATTCATTGCATGTGTGTCATTTTCCTAAACCACATAGATCCACCAGAGTCACTTCATGTGTCTTATTTTCCTAAACCACCACCAGATTCATTGCTAGTGTCTTATTTTCCTAAACAACCAACGGAGTCATTGCATGTGTCTTCCTTTTCCTAAACCGCCACTATAGTCATTGCATGTGTGTTTATTTCCTAAACCACATGGATCCACCAGTAAGTGCATGCGTGTTGTTTTCCTAAACCACATGTTTCCACTAGAGTCTTTGCATGTGTGTTCCTTTCCTAAACCGCACTGATCCACTAGAGTCATTGCATGTGAGTTCCTTTCCTAAACAACATTGATCCACCAGAGTCATTGCATGTGTGTTCCTTTCCTAAACCACATGGATCCACCAGAGTCATTGCCCGTGTCTTCCTTTCCTAAACCAAATGGATCCACTAGAGTCATTTCATGTGGGTTCCTTTCCTAATCCACATACAGAGTCATTGTCTGTGTCTTCCGTTCCTAAACCACCACTAGAGTCATTGCATGTGTGTTCTTTTACTAAACCACAACCAGAGTCAATGAATGTGTCTTCTTTTCCTAAACCACATGAATCCACTAGAGTAATTTCATGTGTGTTCTTTTCCTAAATCACAACCAGAGTCATTGCTTGTGTCTTGTTTTCCTAAACCATCACAAGTGTCATTGCATGTATGTTCCTTTCCTAAACCACATGAATCTAATAGAGTGATTGCAAGTGTGTTCCTTTACTAAACCACATGGATCCACCAGTGTCATTGCATGAGAGTTCCTTTACTAAACCACATGGATCCACCAATTTTATTGCATTTGTGTTCGTCTCCTAAACCACCACTAGAGTCATTGCATGTGTGTTCTTTTCCTAAACCACATGGATCCACCAGAGTCATTTCATGTGCGTTCTTTTCCTAAACCACATGTATCCACGAGTATCAATGCATGTGTGTTCCGTTCCTAAACCACATGGATCCACTAGTGTCATTGCATGTGTATTATTTTCCTAAACCACCAATAGAGTCATTGCATGTTTGTTATTTTCCTAAACCACATGGATCCACTAGTGTTATTGCATGTGTCTTCCTTTCCTAAACCACCACCAGAGTCATTTTATGTGTGTTCCTTTCCTAAAGCTATTGCATCCACGAGTGTCATTTCATGTGTGTTCTTTTCCTAAACCACATGGATCCACCAGAGTCATTGCATGTGTGTTCCTTTCCTAAACCACATGGATCCACCAAAGTCATTACATGTGTCTTCTTTTCTTAAACCAACACTAGAGTCATTGCATGCGTGTTCCTTTCCTAAACCACAGGGATCCACCAGTATCATTGCATGTGTTTTCTTTTCCTAAACCACCACTAGAGTAATTGCATGTGTGTTTTTACCTAAACCACATGGATCCACCAGAGTCATTGCATGTGTGTTCCTTTCCTAAACCAGATGGATCCACCAATCTCATTGCATGCGTGTTATTTTCCTAAACCACCAATAGAGTCATTGCATGTGTGTTATTTTCCTAAACCACATGGATCCACTAGTGTTATTGCATGTGTGTAAAAAATTCCTTTCCTAAACCACATGGATCCACCAGTGTCATTGCATGTGTGTTATTTACCTAAAGCAGCAATAGATTCATTGCATGTGTGTCATTTTCCTAAACCACATAGATCCACCAGAGTCACTTCATGTGTCTTCTTTTCCTAAACCACCACCAGATTCATAGCTAGTGTCTTATTTTCCTAGACAACCAACGGAGTTATTGTATGTGTCTTCCTTTTCCTAAACCGCCACTATAGTCATTTCATGTGTGTTTATTTCCTAAACCACATGGATCCACCAGTATTAGTGCAGGTGTGTTGTTTTGCTAAACCACATTTTTCCACTAGAGTCTTTGCATGTGTGTTCCTTTCCTAAACCGCACTGATCCACTAGAGTCATTGCATGTGTGTTCCTTTCCTAAACAACATTGATCCACCAGAGTCATTGCATGTGTGTTCCTTTCGTAAACCACATGGATCCACCAGAGTCATTGCCCGTGTCTTCCTTTCCTAAACCAAATGGATCCACTAGAGTCATTTCATGTGGGTTCCTTTCCTAATCCACATACAGAGTCATTCTCTGTGTCTTCCGTTCCTAAACCACCACTAGAGTCATTGCATGTGTGTTCTTTTACTAAACCACAACCAGAGTCAATGCATGTGTCTTCTTTTCCTAAACCACATGAATCCACTAGAGTAATTTCATGTGTGTTCTTTTCCTAAACCACCACCAGAGTCATTGCATATGTCTTCTTTTCCTAAACCACCACCAGATTCATTACATGTGTCTTCTTTTTCCTAAATAACCACTAGAGTC
This sequence comes from Avena eriantha, assembly GCA_910589775.1. Lineage (NCBI taxonomy): Eukaryota > Viridiplantae > Streptophyta > Magnoliopsida > Poales > Poaceae > Avena > Avena eriantha. Next base: position 216,785,506 of record OU342741.1, read on the forward strand.
ATTGCATGTGTCTTCCTTTCCTAAATCACATGAATCCACGAATGTTATTGCATTGTGTTCTGTTCCTAAACCACATGGATCAACTAGAGTAATTGCATGTGTGTTACTTTTCTAAACCACACTGATCCACTAGAGTCATTGCATGTGTGTTCCTTTCCTAGACCACATTGATCCACTAGAGTCATTGCATGTGTGTTCCTTTCCTAAACCACATGGATCCACCAGAGTCATTGCATGAGTCTTCCATTCCTAAACTCAACTGGATCCACCAGAGTCAGTTCATGTGTGTTCCTTTCCCAAACCACATCGAGAGCCATTGCATGTGTCTTCCTTTCCCAAACCACCACCAGAGTCATTGCATGTGTGTTCTTTTCCTAAACCACCACCAAAGTCATTGCATGTGTCTTCTTTTCCTAAACCACATGGAACCACTAGAGTTATGGCATGTGTTTTCTTTTCCTAAACCACCACCAGAGTCATTGCATGTGTCTTCTTTTCCTAAACCACCACTAGAGTCATTGCATGTGTTCCTTTCCTAAACCACATGGATCCACCAGAGTCATTGCATGTGTGTTCCTTTCCTAAACCGCATTGATCCACCAAACTCATTGCATGTGTCTTCCTTTACTAAACTACATGGATCCACCAGTGTCATTGCATGTGTGTTCCTTTCCTAAACCACATGGATCCACCAATCTCATTGCATGCGTGTTCTTTTCCTAAACCACCACCAGTGTCATTGCATGTGTGTTCTTTTCCTAAAAAACATGGATCCACTAGTGTCATTGCATGTGTGTAAAAAATTCCTTTCCTAAACCACATGGATCCACCAGTGTCATTGCATGTGTGTTATTTACCCAAAGCAGCAATAGATTCATTGCATGTGTGTCATTTTCCTAAACCACATAGATCCACCAGTGTCACTTCATGTGTCTTCTTTTCCTAAACCACCACCAGATTCATTGCTAGTGTCTTATTTTCCTAAACAACCAACGGAGTCATTGCATGTGTCTTCCTTTTCCTAAACCCCCACTATAGTCATTGCATGCGTGTTTATTTCCTAAACCACATGGATCCACCAGTATTAGTGCATGCGTGTTGTTTTCCTAAACCACATGTTTCCACTAGAGTCTTTGCATGTGTGTTGCTTTCCTAAACCGCACTGATCCACTAGAGTCATTGCATGTGAGTTCCTTTCCTAAACAACATTGATCCACCAGAGTCATTGCATGTGTGTTCCTTTCCTAAACCACATGGATCCACCAGAGTCATTGCCCGTGTCTTCCTTTCCTAAATCAAATGGATCCACTAGAGTCATTTCATGTGGGTTCCTTTCCTAATCCACATACAGAGTCATTGTCTGTGTATTCCGTTCCTAAACCACCACTAGAGTCATTGCATGTGTGTTCTTTTACTAAACCACAACCAGAGTCAATGCATGTGTCTTCTTTTCCTAAACCACATGAATCCAGTAGAGTAATTTCATGTGTGTTCTTTTCCTAAATCACAACCAGAGTCATTGCTTGTGTCTTGTTTTCCTAAACCATCACAAGTGTCATTGCATGTATGTTCCTTTCCTAAACCACATGAATCTAATAGAGTGATTGCAAGTGTGTTCCTTTACTAAACCACATGGATCCACCAGTGTCATTGCATGAGAGTTCCTTTATTAAACCACATGGATCCACCAATTTTATTGCATTTGTGTTCGTTTCCTAAACCACCACTAGAGTCATTGCATGTGTGTTCTTTTCCTAAACCACATGGATCCACCAGAGTCATTTCATGTGCGTTCTTTTCCTAAACCACATGTATCCACGAGTATCAATGCATGTGTGTTCCGTTCCTAAACCACATGGATCCACTAGTGTCATTGCATGTGTATTATTTTCCTAAACCACCAATAGAGTCATTGCATGTGTGTTATTTTCCTAAACAACATGGATCCACTAGTGTTATTGCATGTGTCTTCCTTTCCTAAACCACCACCAGAGTCATTTTATGTGTGTTCCTTTCCTAAAGCTATTGCATCCACGAGTGTCATTTCATGTGTGTTCTTATCCTAAACCACATGGATCCACCAGAGTCATTGCATGTGTGTTCCTTTCCTAAACCACATGGATCCACCAAAGTCATTACATGTGTCTTCTTTTCTTAAACCAACAGTAGAGTCATTGCATGCGTGTTCCTTTCCTAAACCACAGGGATCCACCAGTATCATTGCATGTGTTTTCTTTTCCTAAACCACCACTAGAGTAATTGCATGTGTGTTTTTCCTAAACCACATGGATCCACCAGAGTCATTGCATGTGTGTTCCTTTCCTAAACCACATGGATCCACCAATCTCATTGCATGCGTGTTCTTTTCCTAAACCACCACTAGAGTCATTGCATGTGTGTTCTTTTCCTAAAAAACATGGATCCACCAGTGTCATTGCATGTGTGTAAAAAATTCCTTTCCTAAACCACGTGGATCCACCAGTGTCATTGCATGTGTGTTATTTACCTAAAGCAGCAATAGATTCATTGCATGTGTGTCATTTTCCTAAACCACGTAGATCCACCAGAGTCACTTCATGTGTCTTCTTTTCCTAAACCACCACTAGATTCATTGCTAGTGTCTTATTTTCCTAAACAACCAACGGAGTCATTGCATGTGTCTTCCTTTTCCTAAACCGCCACTATAGTCATTGCATGTGTGTTTATTTCCTGAACCACATGGATCCACCAGTATTAGTGCATGTGTGTTGTTTTCCTAAACCACATGTTTCCACTAGAGTCCTTGCATGTGTGTTCCTTTCCTAAACCGCACTGATCCACTAGAGTCATTGCATGTGTGTTCCTTTCCTAAACAACATTGATCCACCAGAGTAATTGCATGTGTGTTCCTTTTCAAAACCACATGGATCCACCAGAGTCATTGCCCGTGTCTTCCTTTCCTAAACCAAATGGATCCACTAGAATCATTTCACGTGGGTTCCTTTCCTAATCCACATACAGAGTCATTGTCTGTGTCTTCCGTTCCTAAACCACCACTAGAGTCATTGCATGTGTGTTCTTTTACTAAACCACAACCAGAGTTAATGCATGTGTCTTCTTTTCCTAAACCACATGAATCCACTAGAGTAATTTCATGTGTGTTCTTTTCCTAAATCACAGCTAGAGTCATTGCTTGTGTCTTGTTTTCCTAAACCACCACAAGTGTCATTCCATGTATGTTCCTTTCCTAAACCACATGGATCCACCAATTTTATTGCATTTGTGTTCGTTTCCTAAACCACCACTAGAGTCATTGCATGTGTGTTCTTTTCCTAAACCACATGGATCCACCAGAGTCATTTCATGTGCGTTCTTTTCCTAAACCACATGTATCCACGAGTATCAATGCATGTGTGTTCCGTTCCTAAACCACATGGATCCACTAGTGTCATTGCATCTGTATTATTTTCCTAAACCACCAATAGAGTCATTGCATGTGTGTTATTTTCCTAAACCACATGGATCCACTAGTGTTATTGCATGTGTCTTCCTTTCCTAAACCACCACCAGAGTCATTTTATGTGTGTTCCTTTCCTAAAGCAATTGCATCCACGAGGGTCATTTCATGTGTGTTCTTTTCCTAAACCACATGGATCCACCAGAGTCATTCCATGTGTGTTCCTTTCCTAAACCACATGGATCCACCAAAGTCATTTCATGTGTCTTCTTTTCATAAACCAACACTAGAGTCATTGCATGCGTGTTCCTTTCCTAAACCACAGGGATCCACCAATATCATTCGATGTGTTTTCTTTTCCTAAACCACCACTAGAGTAATTGCATGTGTGTTTTTTCCTACACCACATGGATCCACCAGAGTCATTTCATGTGTTTTCTTTTCCTAAACCACCACCAGAGTCATGGCATGTCTCTTCTTTTCCTAAACCACCACTACAGTAATTGCATGTGTGTTCCTTTCTTTAACCACATGGATCCACTAGTGTCATTGCATGTGTGTTCTTTTCCTAAACCACATGTTTCCACTAGAGTCATATCATGTGTGTTCCTTTCCTAGACCACATGGATCAACCAGAGTGATCTCATGTGTGTTCCTTTCCTAAACCACCACCAGAGTCATTGCATGTGTCTTCTTTTCCTATAGCACCACCAGAGACATTGCATGTGTGTTCCTTTCATAAACCACATGGATCCACCAGTGTGATTGCATGTGTGTTCTTTTCCTAAACCACCACTAGAGTCATTCCACGTGTGTTCTTTTCCTCAACCACATGGATCCACCAGAGTAATTTCATGTGTGTTCTTTTCCTAAACCACAACCAGAGTCATTGCATGTCTCTTCGTTTCCTAAACCACCACCAGAGTCATTCCATGTGTCTTCTTTTTCCAAAACCACTACTAGAGCCATTACACGTGTGTTCCTTACCTAAACCACATGGATCCACTAGTGTTATTTCATGTGTGTTCTTTTCCTAAGGCACATGTATCCACTAGAGTCATTGCATGGGTGTTCCTTTGCTAAACCACACTGATCCACCAGAGTCATTACATGTGTGTTCCTTTCCTAAACCACATTGATCCACTAGAGTCATTGCATGTGATTTCCTTTCCTAGACCACGTGGACCCACATGAGTAATTGCTTGTGTCTTCCTTTCCTAAACCAAATGGATCCATGAGAGTCATTTCATGTGTGTTCCTTTCCTAAACCACATCCAGAGTCATTGCATGTTCCTTCCTTTCCTAAACCCCCACCAGAGTCATTGCATGTGTATTCTTTTCCTAAACCACATGGATCCACCAGAGTCATTGCATGTGTCTTCCTTTCCTAAACCACAATGATTCTCTAGAGTCATTGCATGTTTCTTCCTTTCCTAAACCACATGGATCCACCAAAGTCATTACATGTGTGTTCCTTTCCTAAACCACATGGATCCACCAAAGTCATTGCATGTGTGTTCCTTTCGTAAACCACAATGATCCACTAGAGTCATTCAATGTGTGTTCTTTTCCTAAACCACCACCAGAGTCATTGCATGTGTGTTCCTGTCATAAACCACATTGATCCACCAGGGTCATTTTATGTGTGTTCATTTCCTAACCCACATTGATCCACTAGAGTCATTACATGTGTGTTGTTTTCCTAAACCACCACTGGAGTCATTGCATGTGTCTTCCTTTTCCTAAACCGCCACTATAGTCATTGCATGTGTGTTTATTTCTTAAACCACATGGATCCACCAGTATTAGTGCATGTGTGTTGTTTTCCTAAACCACATGTTTCCACTAGAGTCTTTGCATGTGTGTTCCTTTCCTAAACCGCACTGATCCACTAGAGTCATTGCCTGTGTGTTCCTTTCCTAAACAACATTGATCCACCAGAGTCATTGCATGTGTGTTCCTTTCCTAAACCACATGGATCCACCAGAGTCATTGCCCGTGTCTCCCTTTCCTAAACCAAATGGATCCACTAGAGTCATTTCATGTGGGTTCCTTTCCTAATCCACATACAGAGTCATTGTCTGTGTCTTCCGTTCCTAAACCACCACTAGAGTCATTGCATGTGTGTTCTTTTACTAAACCACAACCAAAGTCAATGCATGTGTCTTCTTTTCCTAAACCACATGAATCCACTAGAGTAATTTCATGTGTGTTCTTTTCCTAAATCACAACCAGAGTCATTGCTTGTGTCTTGTTTTCCTAAACCACCACAAGTGTCATTGCATGTATGTTCCTTTCCTAAACCACATGGATCCACCAATTTTATTGCATTTGTGTTTGTTTCCTAAACCCCCACCAGAGTCATTGCATGTGTGTTCTTTTCCTAAACCACATGGATCCACCAGAGTCATTGCATGTGTCTTCCTTTCCTAAACCACAATGATTCTCTAGAGTCATTGCATGTTTCTTCCTTTCCTAAACCACATGGATCCACCAAAGTCATTACATGTGTGTTCCTTTCCTAAACCACATGGATCCACCAAAGTCATTGCATGTGTGTTCCTTTCGTAAACCACAATGATCCACTAGAGTCATTCAATGTGTGTTCTTTTCCTAAACCACCACCAGAGTCATTGCATGTGTGTTCCTGTCATAAACCACATTGATCCACCAGGGTCATTTTATGTGTGTTCATTTCCTAACCCACATTGATCCACTAGAGTCATTACATGTGTGTTGTTTTCCTAAACCACCACTAGAGTCATTGCATGTGTCTTCCTTTTCCTAAACCGCCACTATAGTCATTGCATGTGTGTTTATTTCTTAAACCACATGGATCCACCAGTATTAGTGCATGTGTGTTGTTTTCCTAAACCACATGTTTCCACTAGAGTCTTTGCAGGTGTGTTCCTTTCCTAAACCGCACTGATCCACTAGAGTCATTGCCTGTGTGTTCCTTTCCTAAACAACATTGATCCACCAGAGTCATTGCATGTGTGTTCCTTTCCTAAACCACATGGATCCACCAGAGTCATTGCCCGTGTCTCCCTTTCCTAAACCAAATGGATCCACTAGAGTCATTTCATGTGGGTTCCTTTCCTAATCCACATACAGAGTCATTGTCTGTGTCTTCCGTTCCTAAACCACCACTAGAGTCATTGCATGTGTGTTCTTTTACTAAACCACAACCAAAGTCAATGCATGTGTCTTCTTTTCCTAAACCACATGAATCCACTAGAGTAATTTCATGTGTGTTCTTTTCCTAGATCACAACCAGAGTCATTGCTTGTGTCTTGTTTTCCTAAACCACCACAAGTGTCATTGCATGTATGTTCCTTTCCTAAACCACATGGATCCACCAATTTTATTGCATTTGTGTTCGTTTCCTAAACCACCACTAGAGGCATTGCATGTATGTTCCTTTTCCTACACCACATGGATCCACCAGAGTCATTTCATGTGTTTTCTTTTCCTAAACCGCCACCAGAGTCATGGAATGTGTCTTCTTTTCCTAAACCACCACTACAGTAATTGCATGTGTGTTCCTTTCTTTAACCACATGGATCCACTAGTGTCATTGCATGTGTGTTCTTTTCCTAAACCACATGTTTGCACTAGAGTCATATCATGTGTGTTCCTTTCCTAGACCACATGGATCAACCAGACTGATCTCATGTGTGTTCCTTTCCTAAACCACCACCAGAGTCATTGCATGTGTCTTCTTTTCCTATAGCACCACCAGAGACATTGCATGTGTTTTCCTTTCATAAACCACATGGATCCACCAGTGTCATTGCATGTGTGTTATTTTCCTAAACCACCACTAGAGTCATTCCACGTGTGTTCTTTTCCTCAACCACATGGATCCACTAGAGTAATTTCATGTGTGTTCTTTTCCTAAACCACAACCAGAGTCATTGCATGTCTCTTCTTTTCCTAAACCACCACCAGAGTCATTCCATGTGTCTTCTTTTTCCAAAACCATTACTAGAGCCATTACACGTGTGTTCCTTACCTAAACCACATGGATCCACTAGTGTTATTTCATGTGTGTTCTTTTCCTAAGGCACATGTATCCACTAGAGTCATTGCATGGGTGTTCCTTTGCTAAACCACACTGATCCACCAGAGTCATTACATGTGTGTTCCTTTCCTAAACCACATTGATCCACTAGAGTCATTGCATGTGATTTCCTTTCCTAGACCACGTGGACCCACATGAGTAATTGCATGTGTCTTCCTTTCCTAAACCAAATGGATCCACGAGAGTCATTTCATGTGTGTTCCTTTCCTAAACCACATCCAGAGTCATTGCATGTGCCTTCCTTTCCTAAACCCCCACCAGAGTCATTGCATGTGTGTTCTTTTCCTAAACCACATGGATCCACCAGAGTCATTGCATGTGTCTTCCTTTCCTAAACCACAATGATTCTCTAGAGTCATTGCATGTTTCTTCCTTTCCTAAACCACATGGATCCACCAAAGTCATTACATGTGTGTTCCTTTCCTAAACCACATGGATCCACCAAAGTCATTGCATGTGTGTTCCTTTCGTAAACCACAATGATCCACTAGAGTCATTCAATGTGTGTTCTTTTCCTAAACCACCACCAGAGTCATTGCATGTGTGTTCCTGTCATAAACCACATTGATCCACCAGGGTCATTTTATGTGTGTTCATTTCCTAACCCACATTGATCCACTAGAGTCATTACATGTGTGTTGTTTTCCTAAACCACCACTAGAGTCATTGCATGTGTCTTATTTTCCTAAACCACATGGATCCACCAGAGTCATTGCATGTGTGTTCTTTTCCTAAACCACCACTAGAGTCATTGGATGTGTGTTCCTTTCATAAACCACATGGATCCACCAGAGTCATTGCATGTGTGTTCCTCTCCGAAACCACATGGATCCACCAGAGTCATTGCATGTGTGTTCCTTTCCTAAACCACATGGATCCACCAGAGACATTACATGTGTATTCTTTTCCTAAACCACCACTAGAGTCATTGCATGTGTCTTGTTTTCCTAAACCACATGGATCCACGAGAGTGTAACACCCCAACATTAGAGCTTAGATGTGTGCATTGGATTCATGCATAGAAAATCTGGGTAATTTTCGTGCTTTTAAATAAAACTTGTCAAAGTGATTGAAGCTTCTCTAAACTTGGTTGAACTGAAGTAGATCATCAAGTTGACTGCGATAAGTTTCAATATGACCTTTGCTAAAACCTACTTTGGGTAATATATTTTTGATGTAAGGGTAGATCAAATGTAATAAAACTAAGTCACAACACACTACTTAATAAGGAGTACTTGACCTTCTAGAGATCATTACATGGTACAACAACTCAAGGATGAATACTTAATATTCTAAAGATTATATCAAGGTATTGTCTACCACAAACCCTGAATACCAAGTTAAGTATATAACTTAAGTAAATAAACCTCATAACTAAACCTTGAAACACTTGTTTGCCATAGTTATTCCTACCATGGATATCATGGTAGTTCTTAAACATTAACTCTCATCACAAATAAGAGTTGGAAAGGAAGTCAAACCAAGCCCATTCATCACATGTCCTTGTTTTCATATTAACATATGACATTCCTAAATAGCTAAGGTCTAGTGTCAATTGATCATCAACGTTGAGTGATCAATTCTTGACCTAGCACATATTGACTCTTAACTTTGACCTATTATATTAACCTTACAAATGCCCAAGTAAATTATTAAGAAGGAACTAGTTATGGTAGAGTGTGTCTTCATCAATGGAATGAGATCCTTGGTGTGGATCAAATCATCTGATGTTGGAAGAGTTAACACACTCATGAGTTAACTAGAAGAAGTATCTAAACCTAAGAATTAACTAATACTTGAGAACTTATAAGAATGCTAGTAGTGTTAGTGTATGAAGTAATAACCTTGTTAAGACAAGTAGGTATAAACCAAAAGTAAGTTTCTTTAACAATATAGTCCTATATAGAGGCTTGTACAAGTCTACTTCTTAGTGTTAATAAATCTTGACCAGCCAATTAGAAGCCTAAGATAAGCATGATCAAGGGTTGGTGGTCATTATTCTCAAGTCATTTGAGAATAGATGACTAGGTGTTGAAGAAGAATTGTGAGTATACCAAATTAGGTAAAAGCCCTAGTAAGATGAATCATCTAGCTTGATCAGGAGAAGTCAAGCTAGAGTGTGATGCAGTATATAGTATGAGTTGTATGGAGTAGTTGGAAACCTACTAGTGTAATCAAGCTAGTACAAGAACAACCTTGTATATGGGAGTAGTATCATACCTATTCCAGAGGATTTATATCCCTTGTTATATATATAGTGAGGAATTGTAACCCTTGGTAGCAGTTGTAAGATGGGGTTAAAGGAATTAATGGATGGAGTTAGAAGTAATTGGATCAATGAAGTTAGAACTAATTAGATGAATGACTTCCTTAGAGGTAATTTAGAAATCGAATTCATACATACTAGGAGAAGAATGAAGGAGTAATGTTAATGTGGCATGACCATGTCATCATATGATGATCGAGTCAGATGATTGTCTTATTCAGAAAGATGTGATCCTTGTGCATAAAGATTAGAGAGATATATAGAGTATATTTAAGAAATGAATTCCTTGTCTAAAGATAAGCTTAGTGAGGTATTAAGGTAGGAGTGCTTAAGAAACCTTTAACCAACAGTACATCAAACCATGACAAGACCCATGTCTACCTCTTTGTTTAACATCCTAGAATAAAGAGGTTAGCTTAACCAATTCCTATTTTTAGGCAGCCAATGGATAGTATCTCTTAGTCAAATGAAGTGTCTAAGAGATAAGTAGAATACCAGTTGACAAGGGTTTAAATCGCCAATGCCCATTGTTATGGACTTCGGTTTTGGAGAAGGAGGGAGTGCTGGAGGCATCAATCATCTAGCAAACAAGCACACAAGGATGCAAGGTTTACCCAGGTTCAGGACTATAGAGGTCCCTACTACTGCTTGTCTGCTCTTGGAATTATCGAGGGAGTCGAAAGTTATAGGGGTGTGTAGATGCAATCTAGCGATGGTTGTGGAAGCTAGGGTTGTGATTGTCCTCCTCGCCGCTGCCTCCTAGCCTTTATATAGATAGGCTAGGTCTCGGGTAGCAAGTCGAGTCGGTTACAGATTAGGGTTCGTCCCTTTGAACTTTCTATCTTAAGCTTCTTCTTGCATTGCGAGCAATCAGAGTCTCTGTGGGTCACCCAAATCCTATATTGGGCCTTGGCAACACCGTGGGCTTCTGTTGTATCTGGACCGTATATGCCAAACTCGAGTACCTTTAGGGTATACCCATGTTAGTAGCCCCCGAGTGTCCAGTGGAATCATAGATTCGACTGGAGACTTTATGAAGTATTTCGAGGGCATGATTGTGCATATTTTCAAGTGTTCTGTCTATGTCATAGGGATTGTTGATATACGTGCCTGATTTACCCGATGTATCAGTATTAGTTAACTACCTTAGGGCAAAACAACGCAATCTACTCAAACTCGAGTCCCCGCACTCGAATTCAGAAAAGTGCTGGCATAATTCGACTCAGGCCGCAGAGGTCTTACATGAGTCGAATTCCAGTTTTATAAATGTGAGCACTCGACGCATCCATCAAGGCATGTTCATCGTACCTGTAGGTAGGGATATATTTCTAGTAGTGTGCAGCAGATGCGTTGCCAGGCCTTATTCGGGTCTTATCTTCACGCTGTAAGCGCAACATCCGAATTTTTGTTATCACGGAGATGATTCGGTTGGCCGAGGAGACGTAATCTCTTTGTAGGGAAAATATGTAGCGGAGTCGCCATAGCATTCGAGTGTGGATGTTATCAACACACAGTATGATGTACAAATAATCATAGGGTACATGACCAATGCTCCCTATGGGAGTAGCCTCCGAGTGCCTATTCGAGTCGTAGACTCGAGTGGGGACTAAAAATAGTTGCGACTGCTGTCGGGTTTTGTTGCTTGTTTCAGTCGAATGTGCTTCTAGTCCTCCCTATGGGAGTAACCCGTAGTTCAAAATCGAATCGTTGATTCGAGTGATGGGTTTTCGTGAAACTTATACACCTGCATAAAAATTCTTTCGGGTGCGCGGCCAGTGCTCCTGTTAGGAGTAGCCCCTGAGTGCTTGGTTGAGTCGTAGACTCAAGCAAGGAATAAAGTAGTCAAAATGTTCTGCTGCTGGAACCTATGACGTCAATGCTGACGACGTGATGACTTCAGTTGCCCACGTGAGCAGCTTTGACGGGACGTGACGAGCAGTGGGTCCCACTTTCTGACTTTGATTTGACTGGGCATGCGTAATCTTCTATTTTAAGTGCGTCTCCTCGATTTCCACGCGTAATGGGAGTAGTGGGGGACGGTTCGTGATTCACCTACGCCAAGCATCGATGGCGATGTGCACCCCGTTTCCAATAGGGTTTCTACTGGCCGTTAGATGACATCCGCGAGGAGGTTAAGTAGCAGTGCAGCTGCGGTAATTTTTCCTCATATCTCTTCTTGCTTGTGCCTCCTTCGCCATTGTTGCTCTTTCTGCTTCTTTGCGCACTTCCTCTTCGTTGCACTGGACGAGCTCCGTGTTTTCCCCAGTTACTTCATGCGCTCGCATCACCATCGAAAGATGGGCAAGAAGAAAGGAGGTTCTGCCGCTAGATCCGCGGCGACCATTGCCACCACCAAGAAGAAGATGCTAGGAAGAAGAAGGGCACGGGGACTCACGTCACTAATGGGTCCTGGCGCCCATCCACCATCAAGCCCACGGAGCCGTTCAATCTCCATCAAGATGGAGCACTTCCTTCAATGGAAGGCGACTCCCGCGTACCTGGCAAGGAGGTAATTCCTTTTCCTCCTTCTGGTTTTCGGGTGATGTTCCTTGCGTTCATCATCCGTGGTCTCTCTCTTCCCCTGCATCCCTTTCTTAGGGGCCTTCTCTGTTTCTACGGGCAATAGCTGCACCAGCTGTCCCCAAATTCGATTCTCCACATTGCCTGTTTCATCAAATTGTGCGAGTGCTGGCTCGAAATCAAGCCACACTTTGGTATTTTCAAGAAGCTTTTTAAGCTCAAGTGTCAGTCGGGGTCAGGTTCGGTAGTCTATGATGTAGGAGGCTGCGGGATCCACGTCAACTCTTCCTCCACCTACTTTGATATCATGCTCAACGCGTCTGTCCAAGAGTGGAGAGATAAGTGGTTCTACATCCGTGACCAGAAGGCCGGCAGAGAGCACTACGGACTCGCACCCTTCGATCCTGTGGCGGCTTGCAAGAGGAGGCTTTCCTGGAAGAACGTTGTGATGCCTAGCGAGTCCGAGGAAATGGAGATGCTGTATCAGCGTGTCTGCGACCTCGAAGGCCGCATAGGCAAATAAGAGGGTGTCGCCGCTCTCATTCGCACGTGGTTGCACCACCACATCTAGCCTCTGTAGGCTAGAGTCCATCCGATGTACTGTTGGGTCGGTGCTGGCGATGTCACTCGCATATCTGCGGAGGGCATTTTTGCGGGTGAGGTAGATAGGAGGTTGTGACTAGTGACCAAGAACACCGCCAAGGAGAATCAGCCAGGCAAATCAGTCGTGCCCCCTTTCGATGCCAACAACCCTCCGCCTGAGGTAGAGCTTTCCTGTGAAGTAGTCCTTTATTCTTTCGATAGTTGCCCAGTGCGTAATATGTGTTGTTGTTTCTTCTGACTGCAGGACTGGAAAGTGGCCTCCAACTTCCCTCCTCTGCCTGAAGGGGTTATCCCTCTTGAAGCGGCGGAAGAGGACGAGTCGGATTTGACCGTCCCAATTGAAGAAGAGGAGCAAGCCCACAAGTCCAGTGGCCACAACACTCGCAAGCGTGCCCGGAACAAAGATTTTGACACCTCCTCGTTGACGACACCGGAAGTTCCCTCTGCTACTTCAGAGGAGCCGATTCCCGCCATGCGTGTGCACGCCATGGCTCCTCCCGCTCGGAAGAAGCTGCGGCTAACGAAGGAGTCGTCGGATGACTCCTTTGACCTTGACAAATTCAACTGGTGAGCTATTAATATCCACGAGTTCGTCTTGCTCTCTTTGAAGTTGCTTTCCTGAAGTGGTGTTGGGCATGTTTTGCAGTTGAACGGCGTCGTCGTCTTCTGGCGACGTCCAATTTGTGAAAGAGTCCGGAGTCGCAAACTCCAAAACCACTCTAGCGCTAATTCTTCTAGTTCCCCGCATGCTGCGAGCACCAGATGGTTCCACGGACGACTGCCCGACAGGCATCTTCGGAGTCCCTGGAGGAACATGTGAGTGTCTTTTTGTTGTTGTTTAGCAGTCAAATTTGTGCTTTTGGCTGATGCTGAGTCTTCGTTTCTCTTGGTGTAGCTCATTGTGAAGGAATCTGCTCACCTTGCGGAGCAAATCCTTGCTTTGGGTCGACAGTACGCCTTGCTGGACAATCGCCATCGTGCAGACAAAGGTTTGTTCTTGACTTTGTCTCTTTAATCTCCTTTGCACTGGGATTTGTGGACTCATATACTTGGCCATGTTCTGCCTTTTGCAGGTGAACATAATGAACTTCTCTGTCATGTTACTTCCCTCGAGAAGGGGTTTCTGGCGGCAGAGAAGAAGCGCGACGAGGCACTCGCAACCTTGGAGGAGTCGCCAAAGCGTGAGGAGGACCTACGCACTTCCGCTACTGAGAGGGAGAAGTTGTTTACAGAACAACTTTTCTCGACTGCAAAGGCACTCTCGGGTACTTGATTTGCTTTCCCTTGTGTTTTTTCTTATATTGGTTTTCTTATTCTTGTGTTGACACCTTGTACTCTTCAGATTCCACTGGCCTCAGCTTCGACGCCCAAGCCTAGCGTCATGAGGATGCTCTTGCTGGTGCTGTGGCCGCAATCGAGGACCATGGTGTCTCCCTCCAAGAGACGTTGGTGAAGACCAAGGGTGTGCCGAGTCGCCTCTGGGAGCATCTTGTAGGGGTTCCGCGTATGAAAACAATAAAATTTTACCCTATGCCCCTGAAGCCCTGAAGCTGCCAGGACCTATCTATTAGTAATACAGTAACGGGAGGGGCTTTTCGCGAACTTACCCTCGAAGACTGAAAAGCGTTGTCAACGCTCAGGAGAGCGTGGTTGATGTAGACGAGCCAAAGCCGACCTCAAGGTTGTGATGAAGTCCTTGCGCTCCTTGGCTCCAACGACTTGAGTGCCTCAAGTGCGACACCTCGTGGGGAGTTACACACGTCCGGTGCCTGATGATGACTCCGCTTCCCTGATCTTGCAGCTGTTGCGCAAGTAGAGCTCCCGGATCCGAATCCTGCAGCGCGACGACGCTCTGCGGTGAAGATGTCTCTCACTTGCGTAGTCCAGGCATGGGACCACGGTCATGAGAGAGAGAGGGGAGAGATAAAATATCAACTGGAGGTCCTCCCAAAAGTGAGAAGACCTTTATTGATTATTGGTGTATTTAATTTGGCCAAATACCCCCACTATATATAGGGGGAGGGGAGGTACTACCTCCCTCAAAGTCCCGGGGTGGGACTAAACGAGAGGAGGGGGAGGGATGGCTGCCGACCACCCTAGTGGGCCCCGCGCAGGGGGCTAGGCCCAGCCGGCCAGCCCCCTTGCCCCTTCTCCCTCTCTCTCCTTTCCCCTAATAGGCCCTCTCCCTCCGGAAATTGGCCCATTAAGCCTTTGACCATTTTAATTGATTTTCTCTTTATTAAATAATTATGAATAAATGATTAAATCAACATTTAACATTCATTCACATATTATTCAACCTCCGTGGCTATGGAACACCTTCCACCTCCACTCCGGACATCCTCCGAACCTACCGAAACCCTTCCGGTTTTCTCTCTACTAATCTTCGGCGATTCTACCAATCCTATAAACACTCTCTAAGCATCATTAAGCCCTTAAGCGTGATACCCCAAGGTTCGGGAACACTCCAGACATGGTCGGGACACTCCCGCACCAACGATACATAGAGGGACCTGGATGGCCATGTGACCGCTGTGCGTTCCACGAAGATCTTTCGTCATTTGAACAGGGACAGTCGTGTCTTATTCCCTTTGTCTCTCGATAATTGCATTGCCTGAGATCTGATCAATGACATCACCATGTCGGGTTCAATCTCGTTACTGAACAATGCTACTTGAATCGTTCCGACAAGTGATATCCCTGTGATCAAATCACACGCTGCCCAGCTATTGGATATAACTTCTCCCAGTGGGCCCTTGAGTATCTTCCCATCACATGGATGGACAAAATCCCGCTCTTGACATATATTGCCTCTATGGTTTTCTCTGAATACCTGAACACACCTTTATAACCACCGTATTACCAGATGGCGTTTGATGCTAACTAAGCATTCTCGGGAGACAGTGATTGATATAGCCTCACGGTCTAAGGAATAGTCTACGAGGATCCATTTCTAATCATCGTAACTTGAACTTCGTGACATGATCGGGTCACGATGTTTAGGTTGGGTATTGGTTCATCATCTCATTCACAGAATGAGATGACCTCATTTCCAACTGGCATAAATGCCACATGATAAGGAAACTTGATCATCTGTGGACCAATGCACCAGTGACTAGAGTTTCACTAGGAACCCATGGTTGTTTGTATATCAGACGTGTATTGATGTTTCCACTCAATACAGTTATAGCAAGATATAAAACTTAATCATAAACTATATGAAATATGATAATAGTCCTTACCACTATTTGTCTCTAGGGCATATTTCCAACAGTCTCCCACTTGCACTAGAGTACAAATACACTAGCTGCATTTGTTCTCAATCTTTGGCACTATATATCCGGTACCCCGAACATGCTTGCTCAAGGAAGAGGTTGAGTCTTGGGTCCGTACTTTACGGTCCCAAATACTTTGCAACTTACTAATGTCACCTTCACTGCCATTAATACTTTATGATCACATGATAGCATCTGTGTGTATGCATCGTTGTTATGGCAGCAGAACGAGGCCTGATTCCAGGAGCCTACAGTGACGTTAGATCAACCTCGAGGGCTTTCTCATGAGCATTGTGCCTGGACACATCATTCTACGTTAAAAGCGAACTAGCCCCGCCATACCATTATACAACACTTTAGATGGTACCCTTATCTATTATTATAAATGTATTCATCGAAACACCAATGCACTCTGTGCAACTTTCGATGTGTTTGTTCACCTCGCTTCCTACTTGACTTTAATCGGTTTTTACAGGAGTTTCCAACATATTCCCTTATAAGACAACTCTTTATGTTTTTAAGATATGTTATCCTTTATGGATTTGGAAAACATGTCTGAAGTTCTCTACTAGACACTACAGACAAAACTCAGCTCAATGTTCTGTGATTTGAACTTAATCACTTTCAAACGTTCCTTATTTGGATCACATATTATGCTAAGTTATCATCGTGGTTTACTAAGATAGAACCTATGTCTTAACATAGTGGATGATGATCATCCTTTTCTTTCTGTCAACCATTGATGTTCAACTTAATAATATTCCTAATTTAAGTTATTAAGGACCAGTTCCTTAATCAACTTCTATTCTGAAACCCCTTTCAGAATCCCTTAAGGAATACTACATCATAATACACCTATTATCAACTTCTACATCTTATAAATCATTATTTATAAGTATCTGTGCTTTCATTCTTAACATACTTAAGAATTACTCCTATTAGCTCCCACTCAAAAATATGTCAATCACATATTGTTTTAGGCAGACTTTCATAGCTCCCACTCAATTTAATACAAATTGCATATCCACTCACTTTTTGAACAACTTCAAAATCCTTTGATCAAATATTAAAATTGGAGTTTTACTATGAGATAATAGTAGTATTACGAGTTTTAAATCCACTAGACATTTAGCACACATGAATCAAATTCATTTGAATTTATTCAATACTTGATAAATTGTGCTTTTTCCATTCACCCCCTTTTCCACTATGGCTTTGCAGTCATTTGGGAAAATTCCAAGTAACCCCTTTTACTTGTGAGATTCAGCAATGAATTACTTTCTAATCTCAAGGGAATTTTGCTTTTAGGATTTCTCATAATTCTAGTTTACCATTATTTCCTTAGTAGTTTGTAGGTATGTCACATTCCAAGAATCAGGACAAATGATTCACAAATGTCTCCATACGAGATATGGATTTACATTTTGAATCCTACTTAAGGTAGTGAAAACACTAGTGGGGAAAACATAATGATCAATATCATTGATTCTTTCCTTATGTGAAGAGAATCGTTCAGGAACGTTGTCCGTTGCGCTTCTCAACACTCTGATGCAGGGTTTTGATTCCTCCTCGTGTTTTACACTATTTTCCGTTTGCTTCATAATTGAGAAATATCGCTAAAAGTGAGCTTTCTCAAGTATGCACCAAAATCCAAGCAGTACAAATATTGCTTTTCCTTTTGGTTTCAGCTATGGATTTCTGATGACCCACAAGTATAGGGGGTGTATCGCAGTCTTTTTGAGGGAAGTGAAACCCAATTTATTGATTCGACACAAGGGGAGCCAAAGAATATTTATAAGCCTTAACAACTGAGTTCTCAATTCAGTTGCACCTGGAAACAATCTTGCTCACAGCAGTTTATCAGTAGCAACAGTTTTCTAGTAGGAATAGTGAAGTAGCAGCAGTAGTAAAGTAAAGAAAGTAGTAACAATAGCAGTAAAAGTAGGATTTGAGTTCGGTAGGCATAGGGATGGATGGAAGGGCGTTGCATGGACAAGACAATTCACATAGCAATCAGAACATATCGCAATTGCAGATAAATAAGATAAAGCATCCAAGTACTATATAATCCTAGGCATGTGTTCCATATATAGTCATACGTGATCGCAATGAGAACTTGCACAACATCTTTTGTCCTACCAGCCCGTTTGCAGCGGGGCCTCAAGGGAACTACTGGCAATTAAGGTGCTCCTTTTAATAGAGCACCGGAGCAAAGCATTAACACTCCGTGAACACATGTGATCCTCACATCAAAGCCATTCCCTCCGGTTATCCCGATTTCTGTCACTTCGGGGCCATTGGTTCCAGACAACAACGTGTGTATACAACTTGTAGATAAGACCATAAACAATACTATTATAATGAATCAATAACATGTTCAGATCTGAAATCATGGCACTCGAGCCCTAGTGACAAGCATTAAGCATAACAAGTCGCAACAAAGTCATAAAGCACTAATAGAAGATACTAGGCACCATGCCCTCACAATCTGATGCCATTACATGAACGATCTCATCCAATCCCTACCATCCCCATAGCCTACAACGGGGGATTACTCACTCATAGATGGGTGAAACATGGATGGTCGATGGAGAAGCGATGGTGATGATGATGGCGATGATCTCCTCCAATTCCCCGTCCCGGCAGGGTGCCAGAACGGAGTTTCTGGTGCTGTTTCGTGGAATATGGTGCTGGCGGCGGAGCGGAACTCCTTCTGAAAAACGTCGACCCCCCGGAGTTTTTAGGTCAGAAGGCAACTTATAGGCGAAGAGGGAGACCGAGGGGGAGTCTAGGGCGGCCAGACCACCCCTGGCGCGGCCAGGACCAGCCCGCGCGGCCAGGTGGTGTGGCTGGGCCACAGCCCCACTCTGTCTCATATTCTGGCCCCGGGAGTCTTCTGGTAAAATAGGAACTTTGGCTTTTGTCCCGTTCAATTCCGAGAATATTCATTTTCTGACTTTCCTGGAACCAAAAATAGCAGAACACAGGCAGCTGGCACTGTGGCTCTTATTAATAGGTCAGTCCAAGAAATCATATGAAAAGTACTCCGAAGTGTGGACAAAACATAAGAAAGTAGATAAAACCAAGCATGGAACATCAAAAATTATAGATACATTTGCAATGTATCAACATCCCCAAGCTTAACTCCTGCTCGTCCTCGAGTAGGTAAGTGATAAAAAGAAAGAAATATTTTTGAGGTCACATGCACCATCATAAACTTGATCAAAGTATTTGTAAAACATTCAGAGTTGGGATCATAGTACTTCAATCATAACATGAAAGACAAAGTTCTAGCAATAAGACATAGCAACTATGATGCAATATGAAAAGGCACAAACAAAAGATTCATGAATAACAATGCTTTGCAAGACGTTTGTTTGTTTCACATAAAGAAAACATAGCATAGTGGCATTCAACTTGTCCCTCATAGAGTAGCAAACATAAATGCATAGGACACCTTCAAAGTTTACTAGAGTGACTAGATACAAATAGTTTAAAACAAGCAATATCAAGGTATGCATCAATCAACAAGTCTTGGGACAATGCACATAGAACTAAGAATGGCCACTATGCTCTCAAGAAAGTGCACATAGAATGTGTGGAGACTCAACAAGGAAATGAACAGGTTTTGAAAAGTTTGAAAGGCTTCCAAATGCTGAAAGTATGGTACTCATTAGCTTTGAGATCTCATTGCCCCTATCATAAGAATCTTTAAATGGTTAAGGTTAAAGTGACACAACTAAGAGGATATGCTTGACAAGTTATAAATCGAAGTTTCATGCCCCTTACTTACGAAGACCGATCCTCATGCTACTCAACTTCAGTCACGAGTAAGATCTTGTCATCGTAAGTATATACGTATCATAGAGAACCGCCAATGGGGTACCCCTTGCACATGACACCGGAGCTATCCCATAATCAAAATGACTAGGCAAGCAGACAATGAGCATCTCAGCGATCTTTTTATTTACTATGTGCATAGATTTTTATTGAGGATGCTTCATAGAATGCTCATTATGGTTATGCTGCAAGTTTCCACCATGATTAGGCATGGCTTAGGCTAGCGGCCCAGGCGTTTCTCTAACATACATAAAAACTCCAAGATCTCACAAGTTCCAGTTTTATTTCACACCACCGGGATTCATAAGCAAAACAACATGATATCAACGAGGTACTAAGTACCAATGAAATGTTGAAAACGTTCCCCATGATACATGGTTCTGCTAAATTCAACTTATAAACCGCAAGCATATACGCAACAAAGAAGGACGCAAATTCAGGTTCATTAAGTGCAAGAAAATAAAGTGTGCCATCAAGTTCGTGAGGGATTTACTAACTAACTTTCTCATAACAAGCAAACATTTTTTTAAGAAGAAAACAAGGCATATTGAATATGCACGGGAATAGAAAATGATGCTAATAGGTAGGTATGGTGGACACTTTGGCAATATTTGGTTTTAGGGAGTTGGAAACATGAGTGAAACATACTTAGTGAAAGTGAAGGCTAGCAATAGTAAGGGAGTGACAAACGAGAGAGCAATAATGGCCATAATCATATAGAGCGACAAAACATCATTGTTTAAAGCGTAAAGTGATACTAAAAGTTGAAAACTAAAGGATCATAAAGTCTTATGGTGAGTTGGGATAGTCATAACATGGTGTGAGCATGTGCCAAGTCAACCCAAATAAAGCATCAGAGGAGAACACCACAATACTATGCTTTAATATGCTAAAACAACGCATGATTCTTCCAAGCAACATTAAGCAATCTCAATTGTTTATAACAATTCATGCTACATCAAAGAATACTAATAATAAAGCCAAAAAAATATCAAGCATGGCATGAAAAAGCATATGCACAGTCAAAAACAAGCTCTCTTTAACACTTAAGCATGAACTTTTCCTACTCTTCTCCAATCCAAACCAAACTATTTGAAAACCAATGTATGAAAGAGGGTGTCCAACCAATTTATTCAGAAAACTAAGCAAACCAAGCAAACGAAAAACCAAAACGAAAACGAAAAAGAAGACGCTCCAAGAACAACACAATTGTGCATGAAACAATAAAAATGAAGCGTTTGGAAGAAACCGGGGATTTTTATAGATGATGAGGGGGATGCCTTGGTCATCCCCAAGTTTTGACGCTTGTACTTTTTGGATATTTCTTGGGGTGACATGCGTGGCATGCCCAAGCTTGAGCTTTAGTTCATCCTTCATCTCATTACTCATTCCTTCCATACACCTAAATTTTTTCTTTCATACAAAACTTCACACAATCTTTATTAGCAATATTAGTGCACTCAAGATAAATAAGTCTTAAGGTTCAGTTTTAACACCAAATAAACTTCCATTAAAACTAGCTACTGTATCACTTCCCTGAAAAAGCTCAATTCCCTAAAAGAACTCAAAAAGGAACCAACAAAAAGCAAATGCAGAAAATGGCAGAAATCTGTCAAAACAGACGAGCAGGTAAAGACGATTTTTTTTGAAGACCTTCTGTTGCTCAAATCAAAAAGTGTTGAACTAACGAAAGTTATATAACAACCTGGGGAAGAAGCACAAAAATGCATGCCTCTGAAAGGGGTTCAGAGATTTTACATGAATTTTTACGGTGAAGCACATAAATCTGTTTTGGGACAGCAACTTTCCCAATCATTACTTCTCTCTCATTAGAGGTTACTCTTGGCACAAAAATCAAATAAAAAGGATAAGGAGTGGTTATTACAGAAGTAATAACTTCCAAGACTCATCTAAAACTTTAGGTTTATCTCCCAATAAGTACTTTTCTTTAACGGCTTTAAGTTAGGCATAAGCAAAAACTAAAATGCATAGAATAGAAGTAAGCGGAGATAATCATGGTGAAAACATTGTTTTGTTCAATGAAATCCTTTTGTTAACAAGGTTGATTAGGTCTTGTTACCAAAACAATTTAATATGAGACAAAACTTTGTATTCCACTAATGATTATGTTACCTCAACCTTGATAGCAATGGTCCCAATCATAATAGTTTCAAATTTTTCTTTTGGTATGAGACAATATATTTCTCCAACTTGAATGCCCTCAACATGTTCAATTGAATTCAAACCATAAGTTCTTTCAATATTCTTGCGGAAATAGACAATATGTTCCTTGTCATTAACATTGAAAGTCACCTTTCCTTGATTACAATTAATAACAGCTCTTGCAGTATTAAGAAAAGGTCTCCCAAGAATAATAGACATATTATCATCTTCAGGCATTTCAAGCACAACAAAATCAGTTAATATCAAGCAATTATGAGCCACTTGAACAGGTACATCCTCACATATACCCATAGGAACAGTGGTAGATTTATCAGCCATTTGCAAAGATATATCAGTTGGTATTAATTTTCTAGTTGAAGCCTCTTATAGAGAGAGAAAGGCATAACACTAACTCCAACTCCCAAATCACACAAAGCAGTTCTAACATAACTGTTCTTAATAGAACAAGGGATAGTTGGAATCCCTGGGTCTCCAAGTTTCTTAGGGACCTTACCATTAAAGGAATAATTAGCAAGCAAAGTAGAAATTTCTTCATTAGGGATCTTCCTTCTATTCGAGACAATATCCTTTATATACTTTGAGTAAGGAGGCAATTTAATACCATCAGTCAAAGGAATTTGCAAGAATAAAGGTTTCATCCACTCACAAAACTTATTATAATGTTGATCCTCCTTTGACTTGTGTTTCTTATTAGGGAAAGTCATAGGGTTTTGGACCCAAGGCTCTCTTTCACAACCATGCTTCTTAGCAATAAAATCTTATTTAGTGTATTTAGTATTCTTAGTGTGCTTTTCAGGTTCTTCTTCAACTTTTCAGGTTCTTCTTCATTAGGAGCTTCATTTTCTTTATTACCACTTTCAGTTTCAGCATCAGAGATAGATATACTATTAGGATCTATAGCAGGTTCAGAGGGTTCTACAACAGTTTTATCTTTCTTTTTCCTTTTCTTACGAGTAGAACCACTATTTTCAGCTTGTTGAGAATCCTGCTCAATTCTTTTGGGATACCCCTCAGGATATAGAGGATCCAAGTACTATATAATCCTAGGCATGTGTTCCATATATAGTCATACGTGATCGCAATGAGAACTTGCACAACATCTTTTGTCCTACCAGCCCGTTTGCAGCGGGGCCTCAAGGGAACTACTGGCAATTAAGGTGCTCCTTTTAATAGAGCACCGGAGCAAAGCATTAACACTCCGTGAACACATGTGATCCTCACATCAAAGCCATTCCCTCCGGTTATCCCGATTTCTGTCACTTCGGGGCCATTGGTTCCAGACAACAACGTGTGTATACAACTTGTAGATAAGACCATAAACAATACTATTATAATGAATCAATAACATGTTCAGATCTGAAATCATGGCACTCGAGCCCTAGTGACAAGCATTAAGCATAACAAGTCGCAACAAAGTCATAAAGCACTAATAGAAGATACTAGGCACCATGCCCTCACAATCTGATGCCATTACATGAACGATCTCATCCAATCCCTACCATCCCCATAGCCTACAACGGGGGATTACTCACTCATAGATGGGTGAAACATGGATGGTCGATGGAGAAGCGATGGTGATGATGATGGCGATGATCTCCTCCAATTCCCCGTCCCGGCAGGGTGCCAGAACGGAGTTTCTGGTGCTGTTTCGTGGAATATGGTGCTGGCGGCGGAGCGGAACTCCTTCTGAAAAACGTCGACCCCCCCGGAGTTTTTAGGTCAGAAGGCAACTTATAGGCGAAGAGGGAGACCGAGGGGGAGTCTAGGGCGGCCAGACCACCCCTGGCGTGGCCAGGACCAGCCCGCGCGGCCAGGTGGTGTGGCTGGGCCACAGCCCCACTCTGTCTCATATTCTGGCCCCGGGAGTCTTCTGGTAAAATAGGAACTTTGGCTTTTGTCCCGTTCAATTCCGAGAATATTCATTTTCTGACTTTCCTGGAACCAAAAATAGCAGAACACAGGCAGCTGGCACTGTGGCTCTTGTTAATAGGTCAGTCCAAGAAATCATATGAAAAGTACTCCGAAGTGTGGACAAAACATAAGAAAGTAGATAAAACCAAGCATGGAACATCAAAAATTATAGATACATTTGCAATGTATCAACATCCCCAAGCTTAACTCCTGCTCGTCCTCGAGTAGGTAAGTGATAAAAAGAAAGAAATATCTTTGAGGTCACATGCACCATCATAAACTTGATCAAAGTATTTGTAAAACATTCAGAGTTGGGATCATAGTACTTCAATCATAACATGAAAGACAAAGTTCTAGCAATAAGACATAGCAACTATGATGCAATATGAAAAGACACAAACAAAAGATTCATGAATAACAATGCTTTGCAAGACGTTTGTTTGTTTCACATAAAGAAAACATAGCATAGTGGCATTCAACTTGTCCCTCATAGAGTAGCAAACATAAATGCATAGGACACCTTCAAAGTTTACTAGAGTGACTAGATACAAATAGTTTAAAACAAGCAATATCAAGGTATGCATCAATCAACAAGTCTTGGGACAATGCACATAGAACTAAGAATGGCCACTATGCTCTCAAGAAAGTGCACATAGAATGTGTGGAGACTCAACAAGGAAATGAACAGGTTTTGAAAAGTTTGAAAGGCTTCCAAATGCTGAAAGTATGGTACTCATTAGCTTTGAGCTCTCATTGCCCCTATCATAAGAATCTTTAAATGGTTAAGGTTAAAGTGACACAACTAAGAGGATATGCTTGACAAGTTATAAATCGAAGTTTCATGCCCCTTACTTACGAAGACCGATCCTCATGCTACTCAACTTCAGTCACGAGTAAGATCTTGTCATCGTAAGTATATACGTATCATAGAGAACCGCCAATGGGGTACCCCTTGCACATGACACCGGAGCTATCCCATAATCAAAATGACAAGGCAAGCAGACAATGAGCATCTCAGCGATCTTTTTATTTACTATGTGCATAGATTTTTATTGAGGATGCTTCATAGAATGCTCATTATGGTTATGCTGCAAGTTTCCACCATGATTAGGCATGGCTTAGGCTAGCGGCCCAGGCGTTTCTCTAACATACATAAAAACTCCAAGATCTCACAAGTTCCAGTTTTATTTCACACCACCGGGATTCATAAGCAAAACAACATGATATCAACGAGGTACTAAGTACCAATGAAATGTTGAAAACGTTCCCCATGATACATGGTTCTGCTAAATTCAACTTATAAACCGCAAGCATATACGCAACAAAGAAGGACGCAAATTCAGGTTCATTAAGTGCAAGAAAATAAAGTGTGCCATCAAGTTCGTGAGGGATTTACTAACTAACTTTCTCATAACAAGCAAACATTTTTTTAAGAAGAAAACAAGGCATATTGAATATGCACGGGAATAGAAAATGATGCTAATAGGTAGGTATGGTGGACACTTTGGCAATATTTGGTTTTAGGGAGTTGGAAACATGAGTGAAACATACTTAGTGAAAGTGAAGGCTAGCAATAGTAAGGGAGTGACAAACGAGAGAGCAATAATGGCCATAATCATATAGAGCGACAAAACATCATTGTTTAAAGCGTAAAGTGATACTAAAAGTTGAAAACTAAAGGATCATAAAGTCTTATGGTGAGTTGGGATAGTCATAACATGGTGTGAGCATGTGCCAAGTCAACCCAAATAAAGCATCAGAGGAGAACACCACAATACTATGCTTTAATATGCTAAAACAACGCATGATTCTTCCAAGCAACATTAAGCAATCTCAATTGTTTATAACAATTCATGCTACATCAAAGAATACTAATAATAAAGCCAAAAAAATATCAAGCATGGCATGAAAAAGCATATGCACAGTCAAAAACAAGCTCTCTTTAACACTTAAGCATGAACTTTTCCTACTCTTCTCCAATCCAAACCAAACTATTTGAAAACCAATGTATGAAAGAGGGTGTCCAACCAATTTATTCAGAAAACTAAGCAAACCAAGCAAACGAAAAACCAAAACGAAAACGAAAAAGAAGACGCTCCAAGAACAACACAATTGTGCATGAAACAATAAAAATGAAGCGTTTGGAAGAAACCGGGGATTTTTATAGATGATGAGGGGGATGCCTTGGTCATCCCCAAGTTTTGACGCTTGTACTTTTTGGATATTTCTTGGGGTGACATGCGTGGCATGCCCAAGCTTGAGCTTTAGTTCATCCTTCATCTCATTACTCATTCCTTCCATACACCTAAATTTTTTCTTTCATACAAAACTTCACACAATCTTTATTAGCAATATTAGTGCACTCAAGATAAATAAGTCTTAAGGTTCAGTTTTAACACCAAATAAACTTCCATTAAAACTAGCTACTGTATCACTTCCCTGAAAAAGCTCAATTCCCTAAAAGAACTCAAAAAGGAACCAACAAAAAGCAAATGCAGAAAATGGCAGAAATCTGTCAAAACAGACGAGCAGGTAAAGACGATTTTTTTTGAAGACCTTCTGTTGCTCAAATCAAAAAGTGTTGAACTAACGAAAGTTATATAACAACCTGGGGAAGAAGCACAAAAATGCATGCCTCTGAAAGGGGTTCAGAGATTTTACATGAATTTTTACGGTGAAGCACATAAATCTGTTTTGGGACAGCAACTTTCCCAATCATTACTTCTCTCTCATTAGAGGTTACTCTTGGCACAAAAATCAAATAAAAAGGATAAGGAGTGGTTATTACAGAAGTAATAACTTCCAAGACTCATCTAAAACTTTAGGTTTATCTCCCAATAAGTACTTTTCTTTAACGGCTTTAAGTTAGGCATAAGCAAAAACTAAAATGCATAGAATAGAAGTAAGCGGAGATAATCATGGTGAAAACATTGTTTTGTTCAATGAAATCCTTTTGTTAACAAGGTTGATTAGGTCTTGTTACCAAAACAATTTAATATGAGACAAAACTTTGTATTCCACTAATGATTATGTTACCTCAACCTTGATAGCAATGGTCCCAATCATAATAGTTTCAAATTTTTCTTTTGGTATGAGACAATATATTTCTCCAACTTGAATGCCCTCAACATGTTCAATTGAATTCAAACCATAAGTTCTTTCAATATTCTTGCGGAAATAGACAATATGTTCCTTGTCATTAACATTGAAAGTCACCTTTCCTTGATTACAATTAATAACAGCTCTTGCAGTATTAAGAAAAGGTCTCCCAAGAATAATAGACATATTATCATCTTCAGGCATTTCAAGCACAACAAAATCAGTTAATATCAAGCAATTATGAGCCACTTGAACAGGTACATCCTCACATATACCCATAGGAACAGTGGTAGATTTATCAGCCATTTGCAAAGATATATCAGTTGGTATTAATTTTCTAGTTGAAGCCTCTTATAGAGAGAGAAAGGCATAACACTAACTCCAACTCCCAAATCACACAAAGCAGTTCTAACATAACTGTTCTTAATAGAACAAGGGATAGTTGGAATCCCTGGGTCTCCAAGTTTCTTAGGGACCTTACCATTAAAGGAATAATTAGCAAGCAAAGTAGAAATTTCTTCATTAGGGATCTTCCTTCTATTCGAGACAATATCCTTTATATACTTTGAGTAAGGAGGCAATTTAATACCATCAGTCAAAGGAATTTGCAAGAATAAAGGTTTCATCCACTCACAAAACTTATTATAATGTTGATCCTCCTTTGACTTGTGTTTCTTATTAGGGAAAGTCATAGGGTTTTGGACCCAAGGCTCTCTTTCACAACCATGCTTCTTAGCAATAAAATCTTATTTAGTGTATTTAGTATTCTTAGTGTGCTTTTCAGGTTCTTCTTCAACTTTTCAGGTTCTTCTTCATTAGGAGCTTCATTTTCTTTATTACCACTTTCAGTTTCAGCATCAGAGATAGATATACTATTAGGATCTATAGCAGGTTCAGAGGGTTCTACAACAGTTTTATCTTTCTTTTTCCTTTTCTTACGAGTAGAACCACTATTTTCAGATTGTTGAGAATCCTGCTCAATTCTTTTGGGATACCCCTCAGGATATAGAGGATCCTGGGTAGCAGCCCCACTTCTAGTTCTAATTTCATAAGCATGTTTTTCTTTAGCAGCATTAACTAGCAAGTCATTTTGCACTTTAACGAGTTGATCTATTTGAGTTTGAACCTTTTGAAAGTGTTTAACAATCATTTTAACATCATTAGAGGTTCTTTCCACAATATCTTTCAACTCAACAATAGCTCTAGTGTTTTCCATTATATGATTTTGCACCCTTTTATTAAAATTATCTTGCTTAACAATAAAGACATCAAATTCTTCTAAGCATTAATCTGGAGGTTTAGAGTAAGGGATATCACCATCATCAAAGTGTTGGAGAGAGTGTACCTCAATAGTGGGTGAGTAGGGAATAGGCTTACATAATTCTTCTATAGGAGGTAAATTCTTGACATCTGCAGCTTTAATTCCCTTCTCCTTAAGACATTTTTTAGCTTCCTTCATCACTTCATCATTTAATTCAATAACTCCCCTGTTCTTTGATGTTGGAATATGCACCGGAACAGTAGGTTCAGGTAGAATTACTTCAGGCATAGCTGGTTCAGGAGGAGTCCAATCTTCATAATTCTTACTTATTTTCGCCATTAATTTCTCAGCTTCCTTAGGAGTCCTATTCCAGAAAACACAATCAGCACAACTATCTAGGTATGTCCTAGATTCCTCGGTTAGTCCATTATAAAATATATCAAGAAGCTCATTCTTAGGTAATGGACTTCTAGCTTGTGCATGAATCAAAGCACAAAACCTTGCCCAAGATTCAGGCAATACATCTTTTTCTCCCTGTTTAAAATCAAAAATTCCTGCAAAATAGCATGTCTAGCACTAGGAGGAAAATATTTCTACAGGAAAGTACTAATCAAGCACTCAGGGTTATCAATAGATCCAGGAGGTAAATTACTAAACCAAGTTTTAGCTTCTCCTTTCAGTGAAAAGGGGAAAATCTTAGCAAAAAAGTAAGTACGCATCTTAATATCATCAGAAAATTATCCACTCATGGTAGAAAGTTCATTCATATGTGCTACCGCACTTCCATTCTTAGTCCCACAAAAAGGTTCTTTCTTGACAATAGCTATGTAAGATAGATCGAGAGAGAAATCACAATCTTCATCTATAATGTTTATGGGAGAAGCAGCAAACTTATCAATAGGAGACAATTTGGGTCTAATCGTATGCCTCTCAAGGAGACTCTTAGCAGCGCTCCGATCATGGGTGTTTTTACATTCTTTAATAAATTCATCGATCATCTCAACATAACCATCTTCAATATCATAACTTTCACTAGACTCAGGTGAACTAACAGGTGTGGTAGTGTCTTCATTAGGAGTTTCGGTATTTCCAGCTATAGTTCTAGCAATTGTAGCATCTAGGAGAGGACCTAATGAACCACTCTTATCAAGCACAGTAGAAGCAACATCATAAGCATCAGAAGTTTCAGATTCAGCAGTAGTAGTAGTGTGTGTAGCATGTGTATGTGGTGGTGTAACGAGCTTACTCATAACAAATGGTGAATCAAGAGCAGCAGAGGTGTTCAGAACCGTACATATTCTTGTATTTGATGGTAAAATAGCAACCTTGCCATCACGAGACTTACCCATGATGGATGGATAGCAGCGAACAATAGAGAATCCAAGTGAACTTGATAAATAAAGCTATGCTGCCCGGCAACGGCACCAGAAAATAGTCTTGATGAACCACAAATATAGGGGGTGTATCGTAGTATTTTCGAGAGAAGTGAAACCTAATTTATTAATTCGACAAAAGGGGAGCCAAAGAATATTTATAAGCCTTATAAACTGAGTTGTCAATTCAGCTGCACCTGGAAATAATCTTTCTCACATCAGTTTATCAGTAGCAACAGTTTTGTAGTAGGAATAGTGAAGTAGCAGTAGTAGTAAAGTAAAGACAGTAGTAACAATAGCAGTAAACAGTAGGATTCGAGTGCGGTAGGAATATGGATGAATGGACGGGTGTTGCATGGACAAGACAACTCACATAGCAATTAGAACATAGGGCAATTGTAGATAAATAAGATAAAGCATCCAAGTACTAGATAATCCTAGGCATGTGTTCCATATATAGTCATACGTGCTCGCAATGAGAACTTGCACAACATCTTTTGTCCTGCCAGCCCATTTGCAGCGGGGCCTCAAGGGAACTACTAGCAATTAAGGTGCTCCTTTTAATAGAGTACCAGAGCAAAGCATTAACACTCCGTGAACACATGTGATCCTCACATCAAAGCCATTCCCTCCGGTTATCCCGATTTCTGACACTTCGGGGCCATTGGTTCCGGACAACAATGTGTGTATACAACTTGTAGATAAGACCATAAACAATACTATCATAATGAATCAATAACATGTTCAGATCTGAAATCATGGCAGTCGGGCCCTAGTGACAAGCATTAATCATAAAAAGTCGCAACAAAGTCATAAAGCACTAATAGAAGATACTAGGCACCATGCCCTAACAATTTGATGCCATTACATGAATGATCTCATCCAATCCCTACCATCCCCATAGCCTACAGCGGGAGATTACTCACTCATAGATGGGGGAAACATGGATGTTCGATGGAGTAGCGATGGTCATGATGATGGCGATGATGTCCTCCAATTCCTCATCCCGACAGGGAGCCAGAACGGAGTTTCTGGTGCTGTTTCATGGAATTTGGTGGTGGCGGCGGAGCGGAACTCCTTCTAGAAAAACGTCGAACCCCCCGGAGTTTTTAGGTCAGAATGCAACTTATAGGCGAAGAGGGAGACCGAGGGGGAGTCAGGGGCGGCCAGACCACCACCTGGCGCGGCCAGGTCTAGCCCACGCGATCAGGACCCACCCCGCGCGGCTAGGTGGTGTGGCTGGGCCCCAGCCCCACTCCGTCTCATATTCTGGCTCCAGGAGGCTTTTGGTAAAATAGGAACTTTGGCTTTTGTCCCGTCCAATTCCGAGAATGTTCATTTTCTTACCTTCCTGGAACCAAAAACAGCAGAAAACAGGCAGTTGGCACTGTGGCTCTTGTTAATAGGTTAGTCCAACAAATCATATGAAAAGTACTCCAAAGTGTGGACAAAACATAAGAAAGTAGATAAAACCAAGCATGGAACATCAAAAATTATAGATACATTTGCAATGTATCAATTTTGTTTTCAAAGTTTCCAATGTATACGCTATAAGGACTTATTCGCTATTGTTTTGGTTATATCGAATTACCCCAAAACTTTCACAAATTCAAATGGTTCACTACATTCTAATTGAGTGCTAACTATTTCTAAGCTAATGGTCTATACATCTACACTACAACGATTTATTTGGTGCCTTCTATTCACCCACTTTGATATCTAATATCACATTGTGATGCTTTGCATTTTGACGTTTCAAAACGCATTGAATTTCACAATTTCTTTTATGCCATTCTTATAAAGTTGAATTTTTTATTATTGATCAAATCATAGTAATTAGATCCTCTTTTATCTTTATACCCTTTGTTGATGAAACACTTCGATCAAATCAAACAGTTTCATATTCTTGTTTCATTTGGTAAACATCTTTATAGATTTAAACAATCATATAATGATAATTACTATTTTCGTTAAAACACAATACATCGAATATGTATTAAATTTAACAATTCATTAAACACTTTGTATTCAAGTAATACACGGTGTTCAAGTTATTTTGCCGAACTTAGGCATGATTTATATGTGAAAAAAAATTGAATGACTTTCAGATATTATCACATAACCTTTGAAAAGGCTAGAAAAAGGGCGCGCTCTCGGGAGGTTGCGGCCGCGTTGCTGATGCTGCCTGTACGTGGCGGGCGCGGAGTGCCTCACACGCTATACCAGCCTTCTCCCATGCTGACACGTCGTGGATGCGGAGAGGGTCATGGGTCCTTTTTCCTTTTCTTTTTGTAGATTTGAACATGAAAATTGTGATATCTTTCAAACGGAGAGTCCAAATCTATATCTGTTTTCATAGCCATTCTAGTCACATCCAGATCTTCAAAATTAGATCCATTGTTGACATGTTTCGACGAACTTTTTTCTCGTACTGCCTTTGATGCTTAGGTTGCACTGCCTTTTGGTCTAGTACACGGTGCCTTCGGTTGCAATGCACGACACGCTGGCCAGGCAGTGTACTACGCACTGTCCAGGCAGTGCACCGTCCATGCACTTGTTGTTTTGTGTTGCACTGCCTTAGTTCGCAGTGCACTGTGCGGTGTCCAGGCAGTGTACTACGCACTGTCCAAGCAGTGCACCGTCCTTGCACTGCCTTGTTGTTCTATGTTGCACTGCCTTAGTTCGCAGTGCACTATGCGGTGTCCAGACAGTGTACTACGCACTGTCCAGGCACTGCACCATCCATGCACTGCCTTGTTGTTCTGTGTTGCACTGCCTTAGTTCGTAGTGCACTGTGAGGTGTCCAGGCAGTGTACTGTGCACTGTCCAGGTAGTGCACCGTCCATGCACTGCCTTGTTATTCTGTGTTGCACTGCCTTAGATCGCAGTGCACTGCGTGTTGTCCAGGCAGTGTACTGCCTTGCTGTACTGCCTTGCACTGCCTTTGGTCGTAGTGCACTGGACGGTGTCCAGACAGTGCACCGTCCAAGCACTGCCTTGTTGTACTGCGTTGCACTGCCTAAGATTGCAGTGCACTGCGCGATGTTCTTGGAGTGCACGATGTACTGCGTTGCACTGTTTTTGGTCGACAGTAAACGAGTTGCACCGCCCGTGCACTGCCTTATTGCACTGCCTTTCGTCACGTGCATTGCATGAGCAGCTAGCCACGTGTCGGGCTACCGTGTGGCTGGAAATACACGCGCTGCTGAGCTACCGGAAATACAACGGGTGAGCTTCCACATGCCACGTGTCGGGCTGCCGTGCGGCCGGAAACGTGTGCGCTGCGGCCAAAACGCGCGCTTGCTGAAGAGCGTGCTCCCGCTAGTCGTTCTCCATAACTTTGATTTAAACAATGGTTTAATTAATTAATGAAATATCATTAATTTGGGTATTTTAAAGGCATTTCAATATTTTACAAATGTTCATGCATTATCAATGAGTTTCAAACAACAAGGATATAATCAAACAAGATATGAACACGAATAGAAATCATTCATAAAAGTAGAACAACTGTTTGTTACAAACTCATATGAATAACCATCTCACGAAGTGTGAGACACACTAAAGAAGTTCACAATCTCTATCGTAAAACATAAACTAAATGATAAATGTCGAGGGAGAGTGTTGTCGGCCATCATCATCATGCTCGCCATCAACACGCAACGTCACCTTCTCTCTAGCAAGCAACTCTCATGCAGCAGGACCTGTTTTCAGCAAAACAGAACAAGTATCAGATATACTTAACACTATAGATCTGTTTGCAAGATTATAACATTTATAAAATTGTATATCAAATATATACCTTTGTCATCGATGACCTCTCCGGTGATTGGTTCAACCTTTATGTTCCTGAAACGTAATATGAACTCATGGAAATCCAATGTTTCCGTATCACCACTAATGATGCTACTCCGGACATGTCCTTCGTAGCTTGGAGGTAACGATCGAAGCAGTACGTCTATCGCAAATGGATCAGCCATCCAGTAATCCACGAAGTGAACCAGTCTCATGTGTGCATCAAGCATGCGCTCCAAGTGACCCTTTAGACATGTATGCTCCTCCATCTGTATGGAAAGGAACTCTCCAAGCAGCTCGTCCTGCCACATGCGCACATGTCCTATGAACTCTGCTCTCAGCTGATCCACCATTGAATATGGATCAAGATCACCCATGAGAGGATGTAGTTCATCCACTATCCCGTAACGCATTATTATCTAAATGTAGGTGGACATCTCTTGACGATAGTAGCGGTCTGCCAGCTCTTGTGGGGTCTCATAGTAGTCTGGCTCAGTCAAATCCATCGTGCGGCGTATGTAGTCTACCACATGATTCCTAGTAAGGAGATCATTTAGGCGCACAAGCCAACTAGAGAAGTTGGATCCATCAAGTCTAAGTTTTTCACCCTTTACCCAATCCTCAATGACAAAGTAAGCTTCACGGTGAGCCAGCTACATTTATAATTGCAAAAGAATTTAGACTAAGTTTATAATTAAAAGAGTTAATAATAACTCCACTCAGAAACACCTATCCCCCGATAACACGACCCCTATCAGCCACATCTCCCCCGATCATCACGACCATCAATGTGGGTTCAAGGGTGGACTCTAAATGTCGGTCATATCATTTATGCGACTCGTGCTCGATCTTTCGACCATCCGTGTTCCGAGGCCATGTCTGCACATGCTAGGCTCGCCAACTCAACCTTAGTCTATTCACTGTGCAACATGGATTACACCCACTGTATGCGAACGTAGATATGTCTGACACCCTGGCCTGTAACCCTAGATCGCCTCATACCGAAGAACTTTCTTGGTGGTGCACACTAAGGGGGAACACAATCTTTGGTAATTTTAACAGAGATCATCTTATTAGGCTACCGTCGAGTATCTAATACTAGCACACAATAACATATACAAACAATAACATTGAATGTAAATGCTATGTGATATGATCCTTCACGTCGTGATCTCCATCCGCTGTCACCAGGTTCCGGCGCCAGGGTTCCGGCGCCGTAGACACCAGGGTACCGGTGTCATTCCGGCGTGGTAGTCCATCACCTCCGTGACTATCTACTACTACGTAACAAAAGGTAATATCTTTACCTTTGCCACAACCATATCACAAAGCAACGCCCCTTGCAAAACAAAGTTAGACGCCTCTACTTTATCTTTGCATGTTTTACGTGGCTGAATGGGCTTTCGCACAAGAACCGTTCTTACCTATGAAATTTCAGCACAACGCTGATCAAGTAGTTGTCTCTACTAACCCCTTTCAGGGCCCTCCGTTGCAAATGGCATACCAACTAATGCGAGAGAGGCAGACACCCCCCTAAGCCACTTTATACGGTGCAAGCCGTATGTCAAGCGTGGACCAGTCTCGCGAATGAATGCGTAAAGTCGGTTGGGGGCCGCTTCATCAAGCATTACTGCGGTATACACAAGTACAGTGGACCAATGTAAATATACCAAATGCGCTTCTAGAAACCATTTCTGCACTATTTGACTATGTGATATAAAGTGGACCAAACTCCATCCAATAATTCCCAAATAATTCATGGAGATGTCTCCTGACCTAAACCAACTATCAGTACCATTCCCTAACCTTGCCAAGATCAATTCAAAGAACTTCCTCCTAGTCACCAGCTTTGCCAATTTTGGATTATGATCAAAACCTTGCACTACTACCACATCAAATCCTTATCAATGCTTCTCTAGCACTCCTATCCAGCACCATGAACCCCTCTGGTCAAATTGTACTGTAGCACCACCTCCCCCTTGTCCTCTCATGCTTGGAAGTGAGAGAGAGACAAGAAAGTGGGGCCAATTAATTGCAGCAGCCTCCACCACTCCCTCCCTATCTTCCCGTCCGACTCCGAGACCCACCACACCCCCTCCACCTCCTCCCTGGACCAATCCCTTGCCAGCACCCCCTCCTCCATCTCCAAATTGGACATTTCCCCTCTTGAGCTCCCACCTCGGTGTAAATAGGCTAGAGGCCCTCCCATCACGCCCCTGCCTCTCATTTGCTTCCCCTCCCCTCCACATACCTTCCCAGAGCCCCCTCTCCTCCTCCTTTGCTCTGTTCTGCTCGAGAGAAGGAGAAAGAACAACCTCGGCCTCTCCTGAAAATCGAGCTAAGCTCCCTCTTCTTTGCCTCTCCCCCTCTGCATGTTATGCTCCTGAGCTCCCCTAACTCCTCTGACTTCCCCCATGTTTCTGTTGGCCTAGGATGGCCCCTAGAAGCATCTCCAATGAGGCCTGCCGCTTGCATCGTTGTGGCTCCCACGCCAGCGTCATTCCGGCGTCAAACCCGCCACTGCCGCCCCTCCCTAGACTCGCCCTGGAGTCCTCCGTCGCCCAGCACCCTTCCCAGCACCTCCCGAGCCCTCTAGTAAGCTCCCCGGCCGCCGTCCGAGCCAGCTAGGGTTCCCTCCCTGCACCCCGAGTGGAAGAACGAAGACGACCTGGGACCGTCGATCGTAACTTGATCCGACGGTCCCCAGCGTCCTGTACCCCCTTCGGCGCCCCACTCCAACTGACCCTGGGGCCACGCCTGCCAGGTTCAAAGTCGCCCCCTCCCGCGCGCGGCTTAGCCCTGGTGGGCAGAATCCCCAGCTGCGGCCCAAGTCTCCTATGGATCTAGCCCGCCCAGCCTTGCCCTCTTATTCTTTTTGCCTACATCCAAAATTTTGGCCTTTAGTTTAATTGTTTTTGAAAATGAAAACCTCCACCAAATAGCCAGATCTAAAGTTCTTGATGTCCAGGAATGTTTTCTTAATCATGCAGCATCATTGGTTGCTCCGATTAGGGTCCAGAATAATCCTAATAAAACCATTTCAAACAGGTATCCTTTTCCACTACTAAAATCTTTCTGTGAGTTTTACATATCCATTTGGGATGAATACAAGTTTTCCTGGAAGGAAATTTCTATACCAATCAATCAACATATCTCTCATACCAAGGTGAACAATAGTTTGACTATAGTAAAAATAACAAAAACTATTAGTATCTGACTTTAGGAATTTCTCTAAGCCAAACCAACAAAGGTATTGCCCCAATTCCAACTCTCTGTGATGTGGTACACTATGTTCTACCAAAATCCAGGAGATCAAAATTTTATTGAGGGTCTGCTTAATTTTGGTGAATTAATCATCTCTGCCTAGGGTATTTTCAAGTAGAAAAATGACTAAAGAATTTTTACAAGTCCAATTTGGGTAATTCAAATTTCTACAGAAGGGTATCCAATGTACACATCTTTAGCCCTTGGAATCATATCAAAAGCTTTTGTATAATTAATCTGGTGAAGAAGACAAAACAGCTACAAAATTGACTTTGGGAATTTCCTGAGGGAATTATGCTAATTATTTTGACATAATTAAAACTCTATTTGGATCAGTACATAAAACCCTACTGATCTATGCAAGGAAATTATTTTTGGAGCTACAGAACTTTTCTGGTGAATTATTCCCTATAATTAGAGTCTTAATCACTATAAAAATCACTATAAATCTTTGGTAAGTGATATATTAGTGAATCCACTTTTGTTGGTTTCATTTTATCAATACCTATCTGTTGGTATCATGTTTTCACAATGGTACCTTATGGAATAAGTCTTTGGTCCAAAACCCTCTCATCCCTAGTTTCTAGACTATGAAACCCATATGGTTTCCTTCAAACGTTCCAAGACATGCTCCCAATCCTTCTAATCCATTTTTCTCAAGACCCCTACAGTTTTGTAAACTTGTAATGTCATTATCTTACTGTATGGTTTTGTTGCTTGAATGCCTTGTTTGATTGTGGACTTATTTGTTTGCATGTATGCTCGATACCGGCGATAGTTGCGTTTGTGTGACGCCGAGAAGAAGGAAGCATCAGGTTATTCTATTTCGGTTATTATTGGTATTATGGTTTTCTAAGAAGATGTCCAGGGACAATTATGCCATGTTGCTGATCTTGGGCAAGCCACCTTCTTGCTCATCAGCCTTGTCCTAATATTTTTACTTATGCAGGTTTTTATCTACTGTTTATGAAACTGCATCGTTTTATCATATGTTGGTGTATATCTGGTAGTGGTTTGGCTCCTCCGAACTATTAATTTTTTGTACTATTAAGTACAACCCCCTTGGTGACACCTACTTGTCCCTAGTAGAATAGATGGTGTAATACACCATACCCCTCTTGGAGACCCTGTTTTAGACAAAGCAAAGCTAGAGGATGGGAAGACCCCGAAAAAGTTTTACCAAATGTTTTATGATAAAACCTTGGTGAGGTGGGACCTCCCAAGAGTTGTTGAGAAAGAAAAAGGTTTAGGTTTTACAAAATGCTGAAGGAAAGTTGGAGGAAAAAGGTTTACAAAAACACACCCGGTTCTTTGCAGTTTAGCTATAACAACTTAGCCCGTGCAACCACATTACTCTGGAACGGGACAGGGCTGGATTTGATGTTTGTTTACTCCGGTCTAAGCTGCCTCGCAACAACTACATGGGATAAAAATCCCTGGAGGGTGGCCCTTCTCACGTAAGGGTCCATGTGGGACATCGACCTAGAGAAGGAACGAAGGGTTTACGGACCTCCACGCGTTACTATGAGCCCCTCATTGAAAGCGCACACTCGGGAGGTGGAAAAAGCGCTCCGGTTGGCTGTGAACTATATAGGGCGTCCATGTCTTGAGGGGAACAACACTCATAGGGTAGGCACTTATATTGGAGTGGGCATCCGGAGAGTCTTGATCGGTTA
Source organism: Avena eriantha (assembly GCA_910589775.1). NCBI lineage: Eukaryota > Viridiplantae > Streptophyta > Magnoliopsida > Poales > Poaceae > Avena > Avena eriantha. Next base: position 216,824,093 of record OU342741.1, read on the forward strand.
CTCGACCTACGATCGGTGCAGATTAGGGTAGTACAACCGGATGGTGTGGGTAAAGTGTACAACCTCTGTAGAGTGTAAATCTATTCGACTAGCCGTGTCCGCGGTCATGGACGGGTTGGACAAACTTCTGTGGAGAGGTGCTGGTTTTGTTTTCCAAAAGGATTTCGGAAAAGAAATGGCTTTGGAAATGTTTTGACCATGGGATGGTCGTACAGGAGAAAAGGTTTTGACCATGGGATGGTCGGAAGAAGGAGAAAGGAGTTTGGTCGTGGGACGACCTGAATACGGGAACAAATGGGTGATCCAGTCCTAATGTTTTCCAAAACCTTTCAAAATGGTTTGCAAAATGTTTTACAAAAGTTTTCAAGAAAGATATGTAGATGCTATATCTACAAGAGAAACTAATTAAGAAAAGAACCTTTCTTGGAGCCCTCCTACTACCACAGCCATAATGCATATCCTCTTGTTATTATTGTTAACTTAAGGTGGTTTGCGAGTACATTCAAAGTACTCACTGGCATTGTCCTTGGCTTTTAACTTGGTCAGATATCAAGAAGAAGATGATGTTGGCGACTATGCGAGCTCGGACATTTTCCCAATCAGTTACCTGTAGGTTAAGGCATGGATCGGGCTCTATGTTTGATGAAGTTCCGCTGATGATTGTCGACGTAGCCAGAACGGCATTTATGTAAGTCTTGTAATTCGGCATGTCTCGGATGTTGTAATGATACTTGTCAGTTATGTTCCACGGCTCACTGATCATGGGAACGTGGTGTGTGCATAAAGCGATTTTGTCAACACCCGGATTTTCAATCCCAGATGCCCGTTATGCCATACCTCGCAATCCCAGGATTACCATTTTTGCGAGACATAACAGATTGGATATCACAGTACATCATCCATTACAAACCATACGTAAGGTCTTACACAAATAAGGATCTCATGATCCAGTCTTAATACAACAAGCAGCAGAAATAAAAGATAGCGTAGCGGTGGGGTCCATCTTCAGGGGCACAGGCAATGCTGACGAAGGCAGATAGTCCTAGTTATCATAGCCGTCCTGCTAACCATCATCTTGATAATCTCCTTCATAGTCTGGCCATGATAATAGCCAGGGACAAAAGCCATGAGTACTCTTTAAGTACTCGCAAACTACCACTAACAAGTAGTATAAATCTAAGTTAAAGTGCTAACTCTATGTTTAACTATAAAGTTAAGTTTGAAACCTAAGCTGAGTTCTGAAGCAAAGAAAGATAAAGTGAAGTCCTACAATCACTTAGGTTGGGAAGCTATTTTCCTGAAGACAACCCTGTTGTGGTAAAGTCAAGATTCATCATTCTTTTCAAAGTAGTTAGAAAACATCTGACAACGAAACAGTATGGCCATTGCAACTGTCCATAACCACGGACGCGGCTATTCGAATAGTTTGACACTCTGCAGAGGTGGTACACTTTCACCACAAGATTCGATACATCTGTCAGGGATAACCATGAATCACCATACTTAGTATGCAGATAATCAAACATAACCTTCCCTTTACACACCCTAGTATAAGCACCTCTCCTATGAGCATGGCCTCCCAACCGTGACCATTAGTCATCTTGGGCACTGCATAGGTGGACAACATTGAGAGGTAGCCTCAGCTCAAAGCTCTCCCGTGAGGGAACTAATACTAATGCATATAAATTTCCAGCTAAGCCTTACCCAATTTAGGTAATGTGGTTGTACGGTAAACTTGGAATGGTATCGCATCCGAATCCAACCATCCGTTTTATAGAAGGGTTAAGGCTCATGCCTCAACATTTTCATCATCATCAATAAATGGTGTTTCTCAACACATGTCAAAACATCTCAATAGAATGACTCATCGTTCTAAGGTTTTCATAATTCATTTTCACCAAGTGTTCCCATCTAAAGTGACTCAAGTTTTTGATCTACTCTAAGCTACTAAGTTAAGAGTGTTCACTAAGGTGGTAAAGATGGGTTCAATCTCATGCCATAGAATGACATCTAAAGGGTTCTAAATAGGTCAAGTTTTATACTTTTTATGCTACCTTCAAAACAAGTAAAGAACTTTGTATAATCTAAGAAGGGTAAAAATTGTAACTAGGACTTGGGGTACTCTTAGTTAAATAAGGGGGGTGTGATCAAAGCATGCTTAAGGCATCTTTGCTAAACCAGCTAGTTTGATTCTAGTTTGCTAAGTACTACACTGGTAAGTGCTAACTTGCAAGGGTTAAACTTGGATAGTGCTAGCTTGCTAATAGTAGCTGGCATTGTTAACGGTGGCTTGCACTTAGATAGTGCTAACTTGCTAATAGTAGCTTGCCTTGGTTGGTGCAGTGGTTGAAGTTTTCTTCTTCTTCTTCTTCTTGGTAGAACTCCTCCTCCTCGAGAGCTTGGTCAGTATTATCGTCTATAAATACATAGGGAGTGTACAATCACCAACAATACTTAACTAGGCTAGATAGCATTCTAAGACACACAATGGATGATCTATTATCATCACACGCATCACAAGTTTAAATCAAAAGTTTCCTTCTTTTTATTTTAGAAAAGTAATTTCTACTCATTGAAAAATTAACTAAAATTTAATATTCACCACCAAAATATGGGATCATGTGGACACATGTCCTCACCACATATTCTAACATGTGGGAATGAGGTTTAAGGGTTGGATCAATATTACTTTGGTTTAAGTTCATTATTTAATGATTTAAAGTGACTAGAAATGCCTATATAGCATTATTTTGGTACTAGTCCAAAGTCACTGCATGTAGACCTTAATATTATTACATATTTTGATAGATATGGTGAAATGTGATTTTTGAGAGTTGGAATCAACTCAAAAGCTAACTTGGTTTATTTTATAAAAATGTTGCAAGTTGCAAAAGCTTCTGTCTTCTGATTTTTATTAGGAGAGATCTATAACTGTTATTGAATTAAATCCAACGGGCTTGGATAGATCATTTGAATTCCTTTCAGACAAAATTGGTTTCATGCAATTTGGATTTGTAAAACTCACAGAATTGATTTTTGAAATCCTGGACAGAAACTAGATTCAACTAAAAAGAAAAATCCAGATTTGAATAGGTGGGCTAGCGTGGGAAAAGGAATGGGCCGGCCTAGTGGCACTCCGCGGCGCGGGGCTCAGCTGACAGGGGGGTCCCGCGTGTCAGCGGCACTTAAAACGCGAATCGATACTCGCGCTGTGGGCCGTGCGATTAGAAGCTAGATCTACGGCTGAGGGTCGTCGTCGACGACGAACAGGTCGCTGGCGAGCTCGAACCCTAGCGGCTCGGTGGGGGTCTGCTGGGGGCGCCAGGGCTCCAGCAGGGTCGGCGAGGCGGGCAAACGACGGCGAGGCGAGGCGTGGTCGCGATGGAGCTTGGGGCGGTCGAAATCAATGGCGCCCTTCTCCTCCCGAGGCGGCGGCTCTGGCTCCAATTCCGGCGAGATACTACTCCACTTGCTCCGGCTAGAGGTGGGTGAGGTTCAGAGAGGTGAGGGGAGTGGAATGGTGTGGAGAAGAGAGGCTGGGGAGTGCTCCTTTTATAGGCTCGACGGTGAGACCGAGTGGGATGGGCGGTTGACGGTGGCGACATGGCTACGTCGAGGTAGAGGCATGGCTGGGGGTGGCAATCGATGGGCGGTTCCCTGGCGGTGCTCTAGAGCTTAAATGCGGCCGTAGGGACAGTGGCACGCGGTCGGGGCAAGGTGGCGCTCTGCGCGGCAGAAGCGGCGGTGTCCATGCCGCGCGGTGGCTGTGGTGCGTTGGGCGGCGAACGGGCGTGTTCGTCGTGTTCCCTGTGTTGTGGCGGAGCGGTAGGCGCGGGCTGCGGTCGAGCGGCGGCTTGTGCACGCATGCCGGGTGCGGCGCTCTGGCGTGCGCTCGGCATGGTGCGGTGGCACAGGGCACGGTTTATTCTCGGTGGTCCACTTCCTGGGCTCGGGCAAGGGACAGGGGTGGCGGTGAGCTCCTGGCTACCTCCTAGACATGGCGAGGGAAGAGGGAATGGTCTGCTGCAGCGGGGCAAGGGTTGGCCGGCGAGGCATGGCTCGGCATGGCTTGGCCTTGCCACTAGGGTGTAGGGGATTGGGTGGTAATGGCATGGTTTGATCAAGTGGAGACAGGGAGTGTTTTGTGGTCAATTGGGTGGCAAAACCCTGTAGAAATAGTGAGCTAGCTAGCTGTGTTTGATTCTGCATGCCATGTGTTTGATGAAATGGCAGCATGAAAATTCCTTTTGAATTTTGAGTTCAATTTTTTTGAGTGATCTCCCCTAGTGCTAGGCAGTCTCTGGTTGCAAGGGTTTTGAAAGTGGAGCTAAAATAGATGGGTTTTGAAATAGGGGTGATCTATGCCTATGCATTAGATTCGATTTTCCAATGCAATTTACAATAAGTAACAGAATGTTTTTAGCAGATCCAAAGGTGGGCCTTGGTACCTCATTATGTGTACTAGCAAGGGGTACAAATATCAAGAATTGTTTCCGTTAAAATTTGAGTACTAGGAATAGCCAAAGTAGGCATGAGAGTTAAATTTGCCAAAAGGACCATTCCTACTTTTTAATTCTTTTTGATTTGATTTTCTTTAGGAAAAGTTTGGGAATGATTTAGATGATGTTTAAATCACCTAAGAAACATTTTACAAGCATTGGATCACTCAATCATGGCAATTCAAACAACTCCTAAATTAAATGCACACATATATGAATGCTTTCATATTAACTTTGGAAAAGTTTTTGTTAACCCCAAATTTGATTGATTTGATCTTGATAAGCTTAGGTTGAAGTTTTGGGATGTTACAAACCTTCCCCCTTAAACAAAATCTCGTCCCGAGATTTACAAAGAAAACTAGGAACTAAAGAGATCTGGGAACTCCGTCCTAATGTAATCTTCTCGCTCCCAAGTAGCTTCCTCCTCGGTATGGTTGATACTTGAGAAACTTGATACTTCTGGTCTTTGTGGTTCTGTAGGCTTCTTCTAAGATACGGATGGGTACTTCTCGATAGGTAAGGTCCTTGTTGATTTCCACAGCTCTGTGATTGATGTTCTTGAAAACTTCAGTCTTCTCAGGCACTTCCAAGCATTTGCGAAGTAACGAGATATGGAACACATTGTGGATGGCTGACATCTCTTCAGGCAGTTCCAACTAATATGATACTTCTCCTCGGCGGTTCAGAATCTTGAAAGGTCTGATATATCTAGGGGCTAACTTTCCTTTCAGACTAAAGCATTGAGTTCCTTTCAAGGGTGAAACCTTGAGATATACAAAATCTCCGACATTGAAAGTCAGGTCTCTCCTTCTTTTGTCAGCATAGCTCTTCTGTCTGGATTGGGCAGTCTTGAGATGCTCATGGACTTTGTGAACTTTCTCTTCTGCTTCTCGGAGAATGTCGGGTCCGAAGATCTGACTCTCTCCTACTTGCGACCAATTCAAAGGGGTACGACACTTTCTACCATATAGGAATTCAAATGGTGCCATCTGCAAACTAGCTTGATAACTGTTGTTATATGAGAATTCTGCGAGACGCAGGCAGTCTTCCCATTTTGATCCGTATTCCAACACACAAGCTCTAAGCATATCCTCTAGGATTTGGTTGACTCTCTCAGTCTGTCCATCTATTTGCGGGTGATAGGCTATGCTGAAGTTCAACTTGGTTCCTAGTCCTTCTTGGACTTTCTGCCAAAATCTTGAGGTAAACTGGGTTCCTCGATCTGATACTATGGTCTTGGGGGTTCCATGCAGACTAACAATACTAGCAATGTATAGCTCTGCTAACTTTGCACTCTTGTAAGTTGTTTTGACAGGTATAAAGTGGGCTGCCTTGGACAGTCTATCAACTATGACCCAGATTGAGTCATTTCCCCTACTAGAAGTAGGTAAACCGGTGATAAAGTCCATTCCGACAGAATCCCATTTCCATTCCGATATCTGCAATGGTTGCAACAGTCCTGCAGGTCTCTGGTGTTCTACCTTGACTCTTTGACAGATGTCACATTTGGCGATGTAGCTTCCAATCTCTCTCTTCATCTTGTGCCACCAAAATTGCTCTTTCAAATCCTGATACATCTTTGTTCCTCCGGGGTGGATAGAATAAAGAGTATCATGAGCCTCCTTCATGATAACTTCCTTCAGCTCCGAATCTGCTGGAACACAAATGTGTCCTTTGTACCACAGTACTCCTTCTTCGTCTTCGGTGAATCTAGGTACCTTTCATGTACTAATACGACGTTTGATTCCGTCGATACTTTCATTCCCCTTCTGGGCTTCCTTGATTTGGCTAATCAAAGTGGGTTGAAGTTCAATGCTAGCTAGGAATCCTTTGTTAACTAATTCAGTCCTGAACTGCTCCAACTCTTCATACAAACTGGGTTGCTTCTCCTTGATCATGGTGTTAAGCCTACACGGCAATCTGCTAAGAGCATCCACTACCACATTGGCTTTGCCGGGGTGATAGTGAATGTCAAGGTCATAATCCTTGATTAACTCTATCCATCTTCTTTGCCTCATATTCAGCTCCTTCTGAGTGAAGATATACTTCAAGCTCTTATGATCTGAGTAAACCTCACAGCGATTACCCATCAAATAATGACGCCATGTCTTCAGTGCTAGGACTACAGCTGCTAGTTCAAGATCATGGGTCGGATAGTTCTGCTCATGCTGCTTCAGTTGTCGAGACAGATAAGCGATGACTATGCCTTCTTGCATCAATACACATCCTATACCAATCTTGGATGCGTCACAATACACATCAAATGGCTTCTTGATGTCTGGCATGACCAAAATTGGGGCTGATATCAATCTCTTCTTCAGCTCCTGGAAACTGGCTTCACATTTGTCTTTCCATTCAAACTTCTTGTCCTTCTTCAACAATTGGGTCATTGGTCGGGCTATGCTCGAGAATCCTTCTACGAACTTGCGGTAATATCGCGCTAATCCGAGAAAGGCACGGACTTGGGTTTGAGTGGTTGGGGCTTTCCATGCTTCCACATCTTTGATCTTTATGGGATCAACAGAGACTCCTCCGGCAGACACAATATGTCCTAGGAATCCTACTTCTTTCAGCCAAAATTCACACTTGCTGAACTTGGCATATAACTGATGCTCCCTCAGGGTTTCTAGAATGATTCTCAGATGTTGCTCATGTTCTTCTTATGACTTGGAGTAGATAAGGATGTCTTCGATAAACACAACTACAAACTTATCTAAGAAATTCATAAAGATCTTATTCATGAGATTCATGAAATAAGCAGGGGAATTGGTTAATCCAAAATACATAACCGTATACTCGTATAAACCATAGCGAGTAGTAAAGGCGGTCTTCGGAATATCCGTTGCACGAATCTTAAGTTGGTGATAACCAGTCCTAAGATCAATCTTTGAGAATACCTGAGCTCCAGTCAACTAATCAAATAGATCCTCTATCTTTGGCAAAGGGTACTTGTTCTTGATGGTGACATCATTCAACTTTCTGTAATCTGTGCATGGATGGTTGCCTCCATCTTTCTTGTCGACGAATAACACTGGTGATCTCCATGGCGATGCACTTGGTTGAATTAAACTTTTGGCTAGCATAGCATCCAACTGCTTCTTCAGTTCCACTAACTCTGATGGGTTCATGCTATAGGGTCTCTGGGCTATAAGTCCGGTTCCGCAGATTAGTTCGATAATGAACTCAATATCCCTATCCGGAGGCATACCTGGCAATTCATCTGGGAATACGTCGGGTTATTCACAGACTACTCTGACTTGGTCAATGGTGGGCAAGGCTACACTCTGGCTGCACTTGAATTGATGGGGTAAGGTTTCAGAGATATGCTCTACTATGACTCTAGAACTACTGGTCATGGTGATGGCTTTCTTAGCATAGTCTATCAATCCTTGATTCCTTCTCATCCAGTCCATACCTAGTACTACTTCCAAACCTTTGGTTCCAAGTACAATTAGGTTGGCATAAAAATCTATCCCATGTATTCTGATAGGTACAGCTTTGCAAATTTTTCTAGCTTTGGTTGTTGAATCGGGGATTTGAACTATCATGACATGCTTCAGGTTGGTTGGACGAATCTTACTAGTGCATGCAAATTCTTCGGTGACAAATGAATGCGATGCTCCCGAATTAAACAATACTCTTGCTAAAACTGAGTTGACAGAAAACATACCCAGCACTACATCTGGTGCTTCCTGGGCTTCTTCTGCATTCATGTGGAAGAGACGGCCATTGCGGTTGTGAGGGTTCCCTGGGGCAAATCTCCTTCCTGGCTGAACACGACGCTGCTGCTGAGCTGGGGCATTTACATTGGCATTGGCTGCAGTCTTCTTGGGACACTCATTGGAGTAGTGACCCTTCACTCCACACTCGAAACAAGTGATCTGGGACTTGTCCTTGACTGCGACAGGCACAGCATTGCTACTAGTTCTAGGTGCAGTGTTCCTGTTGTTGTTGTGCTTGGGAGGTGCATGGGTTAAATTGTTGGTATTACCGGAGTTGTGATTGTTTCCTCCGGACTTCACATTGCCTCCGCTACGGTTGGGGTAGCTTGGGCGAGAATTTGGGGGTCGGTTGTTCCTTGGTGCAAATCCCGGTGAAGGGTTGGGACGGTACTTCTGGTGACTGTTGGATCCAGACTTCTACATCATACAACGCTTGCAATTGTCGTTTGCCTGGTTAATCTTCCCTTCCATCTGGATGGCAGAGTCGACTAGCTCTTCGAGATCATCGAACTGGATGTTGACGAGGACAGTCTGCATATCATCATGCAGTCCGTTCAAGAATCTTTCCTTCTTTTTGGCCTCCGTGTTGATTTCATCAGGTGCATATCTGGCAAGTGACAGGAATCGGTCACGGTACTCCACCACAGTCATTCTTCCTTGCCTCAATTCGCAGAACTCATCTCTCATTCTGTTGACTAGACCTTGCGGCACGTGGGTGCAGCTGAACTTTACTTTGAATGCTTCCCAGGTCATCACTTGACCATGGTTCATATTGCGGATGCTATTCCACCAAGATCTTGCATCTCCTGCCAGATAGTGGGTGGCAAAGAGCACTTTCTCATTTTCATGAACTCTTGCAACTTCGAGGTTGTTTTGCATGGTTTGTAACCAGTCATCAGCATCTAATGGGTTCTCAGATTGGTTGAAGATTGGGGGATTGGTGTTCTGAAAGTTTTTGAGTTTGGATCCCTGGTGATCCTGATTTCCATGCCCTTGGTTGTTGAGAGCCATCTAGGCGATCTGTTGAAGTGTTGCTAAGTTGGCTTGGCGTTCTGCCCTGCTTGCTTCACGGTCGGCGATGAGATTCTGCAATATCTGCAGCATTGGGTCTTGCGACGAGCTGCTCCCTCCTTGGTTTCCACGAGCCATCTAAAGATTGAGATATAGGGGTAAGAGGGAAATTTCTAAGGTTCATGGTTTGGGGTTTTCAAAGCTAAAACTTTGAGTTAGACTCAGGTTTTTCAACTAACTTCATTTTCATTCATGCAAGCAAGCACACAATACAACACACACCACAACAATCAAAGGGAAAACAGATGGTTTGAAGAACCATTCTACAAGCTAAGATACATTGAGATCGATACATCTCATGCTATGACAGTGCCCTAGTGCATCTACTCATCGTCGATGAAGTCGGAGTCCTCATCTTCAGTGTAGAAGTCGACGGCATCCTACGCTAGGAAATCATCATCGTTGCTGAGGTAAGAATCCATGTCTCCCTAGATGCCTTCACCCTCATCTTCTTCTTCCTTGGCGGCAAGCTGAGCTTCCTGCTCCTTGACGGTCTTGTCGAGGTCGGCCACCTTCTTGCGAAGACGGGCAATGGTGCGATCCTTCTTGGCACGCTGGCGGCAAAGAGACTGACAGTCTTGGACAAGCAGTGCAAAAGTCTGGGCCTTCTGGTCGGCAATGGCACGGTTCTGGTTGGATAACTCTCTAGCACTGTCCAGTTCCTGCTGTCTGTCGTGAAGCAAGAAGTCAAGGTTCTCCACTTGACGCCTCAACTCGGGGTGGCCCGACATTTCCATTGGCAGTCCCATGAAGTCACGTCTTGCATAGTGGGCAAAACGGGTTCCTTGGGTCTTGTTGACGCTGAGGGCACATAGACGTGCGAGAGCTTCATGCATTGCCCTGGCTAATCCATCTAGCCAGTTGTTCTCTCTCACGGAGAACTGAATTCTTCCAGAAGTTGGTGCTTCAATGCTTCCTCTAAGATCTGCGGTGACTAGCCACTGTAGGTCTCCTCCTGGGGGTACTAGAAGTTGAGCTCCAAGAAACTCCGGATGTGGGCGTCCCAGTAACTCCGACAGTGAATCCAGATCCCTCTCGAAGATCAGCTGACCTCCATTGCCCAACTGGTAAAACTTGCTGAACTGGGTCTCCATCTACAAGAATTAAGGATGAGGAAGATAGAGAAGTGATCAACTGTGTCAAATTTTATGTAGTAGTGTAAGAATTTTTGAGGATCATGAAGTTTTTGATAAAGAAGGAAATCCAAAGGGTAGGAGAGGAGATAGTTTTTCATAAATACTCACTTTGGTTTGGAAACTGTGTTTTGTTTGACGTCCATTCTAACTAGGGTCTCCTTTGGTCAGGATGGCTCTGATACCAACTTGTCGACACCCGGATTTTTAATCCCAGATGCCCGTTATGACATACCTCGCAATCCCAAGATTACCATTTTTGCGAGACATAACGGATTGGATATCACATTACATCATCCATTACAAACCATACGTAAGGTCTTACACAAATAAGGATCTCATGATCTAGTCTTAATACAACAAGGAGTAGAAATAAAAGATATCGTAGCGGTGGGGTCCATCTTCAGGGGCACAGGCAATGCTGACGAAGGCAGATAGTCTTAGTTATCATAGCCGTCCTGTTGACCATCATCTTGATAATCTCCTTCATAGTCTGGCCATGATAATAGCCAGGGACAAAAGCGATGAGTACTCTTTAAGTACTCGCAAACTACCACTAACAAGTAGTATAAATCTAAGTTAAAGTGCTAACTCTATGTTTAACTATAAAGTTAAGTTTGAAACCTAAGCTAAGTTCTGAAGCAAAGAAAGATAAAGTAAAGTCCTATAATCACTTAGGTTGGGAAGCTATTTTCCTAAACACAACCCTGTTGTGGTCAAGTCAAGATTCCTCATTCTTTTCAAGGTAGTTAGAAAACATCTGACAACGAAACAGTATGGCCATTCCAACTGTCCATAACCGCGGACGCGACTCGAAAGAGGTGGTACACTTTCACCACAAGATTCGATACATCTATCAGGGATAACCCTGAATCATCATACTTAGTATGCAGATAATCACACATAACCTTCCCTTTACACACCCTGGTATAAGCACCTCTCCTATGAGCATGGCCTCCCAGCCATGACCATCAGTCATCTTGGGCACTGCATAGGTGGACAACATTGAGAGGTAGCCTCAGCTCAAACCTCTCCCGTGAGGGAACTAATACTAATGCATATAAATTTCCAGCTAAGCCTTACCCAATTCAGGTAATGTGGTTGTATGGTAAACTTGGAATGGTATCGCATCCGAATCCAACCATCAGTTTTATAAAAGGGTTAAGGCTCATGCCTCAACATTTTCATCATCATCAACCAATGGTGTTTCTCAACACATGTCAAAACATCTCAATAGAATGACTCATCATTCCAAGGTTTTCATAATTTATTTTCACCAAGTGTTCCCATCTAAAGCGACTCAAGTTTTTGATCTACTCTAAACTAGTAAGTTAAGAGTGTTCACTAAGGTGGTAAAGATGGGTTCAATCTCATGCCATAGAATGACATCTAAAGGGTTCTAAATAGGTCAAGTTTTATACTTTATATGCTACCTTCAAAACAAGTAAAGAACTTTGTATAACCTAAGAAGGGTAAAACTTGTAACTAGGACTTGGGGTACTCTTAGTTAAATAAGGGGGGTGTGATCAAAGCATGCTTAAGGCATCTTTGCTAAACCATCTAGTTTTATTCTAGTTTGCTAAGTACTACACTAGCAAGTGCTAACGTGCAAGGGTTAAACTTGGATAGTGCTAGCTTGCTAATAGTAGCTGGCATTGTTAATGTTGGCTTGCACTTAGATAGTGCTAACTTGCTAATAGTATCTTGCCTTGGTTGGTGCAGTGGTTGAAGTTTTCTTCTTCTTCTTCTTCTTCTTTGTAGAACTCCTCCTCCTCGAGAGCTTGGTCGGTACTATCGTCTATAAATACATAGGGAGTGCACAATCACCAACAATACTTAACTAGGCTAGATAGCATTCTAAGACACACAATGGATGATCTATTATCATCACAAGCATCACAAGTTTAAATCAAAAGTTTCCTTCTTTTTATTTTAGAAAAGTAATTTGTACTCATTCAAAAATTAAGTAAAATTTAATATTCACCACCAAAATATGGGATCATGTGGACACATGTCCTCACCACATATTCTAACATGTGGGAATGAGGTTTAAGGGTTCGATCAATATTACTTTGGTTTAAGTTCATTATTTAATGATTTAAAGTGACTAGAAATGTCTATATAGCATTATTTTGGTACTAGTCCAAAGTCACTACTTGTAGACCTTAATATTATTACATATTTGGATAGATATGGTGAAATGTCATTTTTGAGAGTTGGAATCAACTCAAAAGCTAACTTGGTTGATTTTATAAAAATGTTGCAAGTTGCAAAAGCTTCTATCTTCTTATTTTTTTAGGAGAGATCTATAACTCTAATTGAATTAAATCCAACGGGCTTGGATAGATCATCTGAATACCTTTCAGACAAAATTGGTTTCATGCAATTTGGATTTGTAAAACTCACAGAATTGATTTTTCAAATCCTGGACAGAAACTAGATTCAACTAAAAAGAAAAATCCAGATTTGAATAGGTGGGCTAGCGCGGGAAATGGAATGGGCCGGCCCAGTGGCGCTGGGCTCAGCTGACAGGGGGGTCCCACGTGCTAGCGGCACTTAAAACGTGAAACGGTATGCGCGCTGTGGGCCATGCTATTAGAAGCTAGATCTACGGCTGAGGGTCGTCGTCAATGACGAACAGGTCGCCGGCGAGCTCGAACCCTAGCGGCTCGGTGGGGTCTGCTGGGGGCGTACCAGGGCTCCAGCGGGGTCGGCAAGGCGGGCAAACGACGTGGAAGACGACGGCGAGGCGAGGCGTGGCCGCGGTGGAGCTTGGGGCGGTCGAAATCAACGGCACCCTTCTCCTCCCGAGGCGGTGGCTCCGGCTCCAATTCCGGCGAGCTGCTGCTCCACTTGCTCCAGCTAGAGGTGGGTGAGGTTCAGAGAGGTGAGGGGAGTGGAATGGTGTGGAGAAGAGAGGCTGGGGAGTGCTCCTTTTATAGGCTCGATGGTGAGACCGAGCGGGATGGGCGGTCGATGGTGGCGACATGGCTACGGCGAGGTAGAGGCATGGCTGGGGGTGGCGATCGATGGGCGGTTCTGTGGGGACGGTGGCACGCGGTCGGGGAGAGGTGGCGCTCTGCGCGGTAGAAGCGGTGGTGTCCATGGTGCGCGGTGGCTGTGGTGCGTTGGGCGGCGAACGGGCGTGTCCGTCGTGTTCCCTGTGTCGTGGCGGAGCGGTAGGCGCGGGCTGCGGTCGAGCGGCGGCTTGTGCACGCATGCCGGGTGCGGCGCTCTAGCGTGCGCTCGGTATGGTGCGGTGGCACTGGGCGCGGTTTGTGCCCGGTGGTCCACTGCACTCCTGGGCTCGGGCAAGGGACAGGGGGTGGCGGTGAGCTCCTGGCTACCTCCTAGACATGGCGAGGGAAGAGGGAATGGTCTGCTGCAGCGGGGCAAGGGTTGGTCGGCGAGGCATGGCTCGGCATGGCTTGTCCTTGCCACTAGGGTGTAGGGGATGGGGTGGTAATGGCATGGTTTGATCAAGTGGAGACAGAGGGAGTGTTTTGTGGTCAATTGGGTGGCCAAACCCTGTAGAAATAGTGAGCTAGCTAGCTGTGTTTGATTCTGCATGCCATGTGTTTGATGAAATGGCCGCATGAAAATTCCTTTTGAATTTTGAGTTCAAATTTTTTGAGTGATCTCCCCTAGTGCTAGGGAGTCTCTGGTTGCAAGGGTTTGAAAGTGGAGCTCAAATAGATGGGTTTTGAAATAGGGGTGATCTATGCCTATGCATTAGATTCAATTTTCCAATTGCAATTTTCCAATGCAATTTACAGAATGTTTTTAGCAGATCCAAAGGTGGGCCTTGTTACCTCATTATGTGTACTAGCAAGGGGTACAAAGATCAAGAATTGTTTCTATTAAAATTTGAGTACTAGGAATAGCCAAAGTAGGCATGAGAGTTAAATTTGCCAAAATGACCATTCCTCCTTTTTAATTCTTTTTGATTTGATTTTCTTTAGGAAAAGTTTGGGAATGATGTAGATGATGTTTAAATCACCTAAGAAACATTTTACAAGCATTGGATCACTCAATCATGGCAATCCAAGAAACTCCTAAATTAAATGCACACATATATGAATGCTTTCATATTATCTTTGGAATTTTTTTTTGTTAACCCCAAATTTGATTGATTTGATCTTGATAAGCTTGGATTGAAGTTTTGGGATGTTACAGATTTCTCGGATGATTAATCCGAGGGGCCCACCCAACAGTTCTAAGAAAAGGTCTTCCCAAAGTAATAGGACAAGAAGCATTGCATTCAATATCCAAAACATAGAAATCAATAGGGACATAGGCATTGTTAACCATAATAAGAACATCATTAATACTCCCCATGGGTTTTTTAGCATTATCGTTAAGTGGGACATTTAAATAACAATCTTCCAATGGTGGCAAATCAAGCATTTCATAAATCTTTCTAGTCATAATAGAAACACTACTATCAAGATCACATAAAGCTTTGAGATCAAAATCATTCACTTTCATATTAATGATGGGTTCCCAACCATCTTCTAATTTCATAGGAATAGAAGCTTTATGTTTCATCTTTTCTTCTTTAATTTTTATGAGAGCATCAGTAATGTGTTTTGCAATTCCATATTCATAGCACTAGCATTAGGAACATAATTACTTCAGAGATATTGCAACCATCAAGATCAAAATCATAATTATCATCTCAAGTAGTAGAGCTATTGTTTCCCATATTTCGAAGAATTTCAGCATTTTTATTAGAAAAGGTTCCATTGGGTTTACTAGATTCAACATTAGTGGTAGTGATAGTAGAAATACTAATATTTCTAGCAATTTCATCTTCTATTTCCTACTTAGCATGCAATTCAACTAACAGTCTAACATTTTCATCAATTGTAACTTGTATGGCATTAGTAGTAGCAAAGGGATTTTCAATGGTTTTAGGTTTAGCAACCATTTTATTCAAAGAAGATTGTGCTTCAGACAATGATGCTATATTACTTTTACCATTAGAGAGTTTTTCGTCAATAGTTTTATTGAAGGCAGTTGTTTACTAATAAAATCTTTAAGCATGACTTCAAGTTCATAGGGTGCACTTCTATTATTGTTGTAGGAATTTCCATAAGCATTACCATTATTGGGAGGATATGGCCTATAATTATTATTACCAAAATAATTCCTGTAGGCATTGTTGCTAAAATTATTGTTTCTAATAAAGTTGACATCAACTTGCTCTTCTTGAGCAACCAAAGAGGCTAAGGGAACATGATTTGGATCAATATGAGCTTTCCCATTAAGAAGCATAGACATAATAACATCAATTTTATCACTCAAGGAGGAAGTTTCTTCAACAAAATTTACCTTCTTACCTTGTGGAGCCCTGTCAGTGTGCCATTCAGAATAGTTCACCATCATATTATCCAGAAGCTTTGTTGTAGCACCCAAAGTAATGGTCATAAAGGTCCCTCCAGCAGCAGAATCCTGTAGATTTCTTGAAGAATAGTTCAATCTTGCATAAAAGGTTTGGATAATCATCCAAGTAGTTAGTCCATGAGTGGGACAATTCTTTACCAAAGATTTCATTCTTTCCGAAGCTTGAGCAACATGTTCATTATCAGATTGTTTAAATTTCATTATTTCACTTCTCATAGATATAATCTTAGCAAGAGGATAGTATTTTCCAATGAAAGCATCTTTGCATTTAGTCCAAGAATCAATACTATTTCTAGTTAGGGATAGAAACCATTCTTTAGCTTTTCCTCTCAAAGAGAAAGGAAACAATTTAAGCTTAATAATATCTCCATCTATATCCCTATGTTTTTGCATCTCACAAAGTTCAACAAAGTTATTAAGATGAGTAGCAGCATCTGTAGTACCAATACCAGAATATATGTTCTCTCATAACAAGATTGAGTAAAGTAGGTTTAATTTCAAAAAGCGTAGCTTCAGGAACCGGTGGAGCAATAGGTGTGCACATAAAATCATTGTTGTTGGTGCTAGTGAAGTCACACAACTTAGTTTTTTCAAGAGTAGTCATTTTTTGTATTTTTGATATAAAGAAGCAAACTAGTAAACCTATTTTTTTGTGTTTTTGATAAAGAAATAAGCAAACAAAGAAAAATTAAACTAAGAAAAACAGATAAAACAAAGTAAAGAGATTGGTTATGAGGGACTCCCCTTGTAAAGATGTCCTTGATTCACTGGCAACGACGCAAGAAAAATGCTTGATGATCGTCTCAACACATCGATCTCGTTGGGGAACCCCAAGAGGAAGGTATGATGAGCATAGTAGCAAGTTTCCCTTAGTTATGAAACCAAGGTTATCGAACCAGTAGGAGCAAGGAAACACCTCCAAGGTGTTGTTTCCAACTCGGAATCCTACACAACACAACCACAGAACTTTGCCCCCAACTTACAGTGAGGTTGTCAATCTCACAGGCTTTGCTAAAAACAAAGGATTAAACGTATTGTGTGGAAGATACTAATTGATTGGAGAAAGTAAACATGAAATAGTAAATAGATTGTAGATTGATGGTAAAATAATGGACCGGGGTCCATAGTTCATTAGAGGTGATTCTCCTTAAGATAGTTGACATGTTGGGTTAATAAATTACAGCGGGGCAATTGACAGACATCAAGAAAGCATACATGAATATACTAATCATCTTGACTCCTATGAGATTTGATTGGGCATTACAACATTATACATAGACCGTAACCCAACTGCATCTATGACTAATAATCCACCTTTAGGTTATCATCCGAACCCCCTCCAGTATTAAGATGCAAGCAACAGATAATTGGATTAAGCAAAGTGTGTAAAGTAAACAATATGATTGTTCTATGAACAAAGGATTGTTGTTTTCTCCCTAGTAGAAACAACACATCTAGTACCTTAGAGATTTCTATCACTTCCCCAGATTCCTAGAGGCATGAACCCACTATCGAGCATAAATACTCCCTCTTGGAGTTGCTAGCATCTACTTGGCCAAGATAGCTACTAACAACGGAAAGCATGCAAGATAAAAAATAACATAGACATGATAGAATCAATAATCAATCTGAAATAGCATCTCAGTATCCATCGAATCTCCGCAAACACAACATGTAAGATTACAAATAGATGATCCTGATCATGAACGGAGCTCACAAGATCTAAACATGGTAGCACAATGGAGAAGAACCAACCATCTAGCTACTACATGGACCCATAGTCCAGGGATGAACTACTCACGCATCACACCGGAGGTAGACATGGTGATGCAGAAGGCCTCCAGGGTGATCTCTCCCCTCCGGCAGGGTACCGGGAAGATTTTCAGATCCCTCTCAATCTAGGGATCGAGATTGCGGTGGCTACAGACTCTTTCGTGGAATTTTGATCGGGTACTTAGGGTTCTCGTCCCGGAGGTAATATGTAGGCGAAGGGGCAAGCTCGGTGGAGTGCCAGGGGGCCCACACCACCTGGCGGCGTGGCTAGGGATGGCCTCTCCACCACTAGGTGTGGCCGGCCTGGCTCCCCTCTTCGTCTCCCCTCCGGACTCCGTGTTCCTTTTAGTGAAATATTGACTTGGGCTTTTGTCCGGTCCAATTCCTAGAATATTTCCTTACTAGCTTTTCTGAAACCAAAAATAGCAAAAAACAGGCAACTGGCACTATGGCATCTTGTTAATAGGTTAGTTCTAGAAAATGAGTAAAAATACACCAAAGTGTGGACAAAACATAAGAAAGTAGATATAAAACAAACATGGAACATCGAACATTATAGATATGTTTTCAATGTATCAGGGCGTAGCCTTCTGCTGTTGTAGTTGTGGAGGTTCTGCTGATAGATCGTTGATCTCTCCGCTGTAATCTCACGTGCCTCATCAAGGAGGTCGATGGAGTCTTCGAGTGCGAGAGTTGACTCCTGCTCGCTATAAGTAACCACTCGTGGAGCTTTGTAGCGCACTTCTACGGGTAGCACCGCCTCAGCAACGTGCACCATGAATAACGGGGTGTACCCCATGGCGCTATTTGAAATTGTGCGTAAGCTCCAAAGTACGGATTGCAGTTCGTATGGCCAGCATCAGGCGGCTTGTTCGAGTGGCCAAAGGAGTCATTCTTGATTCCGCCGCAGACGAGATCGTTGGCCTTTTCGACTTGACCGTTGGTCTGAGGGTGAGCCACCGAGACATAGCTAATGTTGATTCCTAGGTTTCACATAATTCCTGGAACTCCTTGGAGGTGAAGTTCATCCCGTTGTCCGTGATAATGCTACGTGGCACTCCGAAACGATAGACGATGGACTCTAAGAACTTGACAGCCCTGGCTCCTGATTGATTCGTCACTAGCATGGCCTCGAACCACTTGGTGAATTTATCGACTTCAACTAAGAGGTAGACATAACTTTCTCGTGAGAACTTTGGGAGCTTGTCGACCATGTCGAGTCCCCACTATGCGAAGGGCCAAGCCAATGGTATTCGCCTGAGTTCCACGCCAGGTGCGTGTGGTTTGTTCATGAATCGCTGGCAAGCATTGCAGCGCTAGACGATGTCCTTGGCTTCACGAATGGCCGTGGGCCAGTAGAATCTAGCTCGCAGAGCTTTGGCGATGAGGGCGCAACTGCCGGCATGATGTCCACAAGTGCCTTCATGTATGTCGAGGAGGATGGCCCCTCCGTCCCCATTGGAGACGCGCCGTTGAAGTACCCCTCTGATGCTGCGCTTGTACAGTTCGCCGTTGATGAGGGCGAATGGCTTGGATCGTCGTGCAATGTGTCGCACATCAGTTGGGTCATCTGGCAGCCTCTTGCTAAGTAGATATGTGATGTACGGCTGTGTCTAAGATTGCTCGACCATCAGGACGTCCATTGGGCCTTTGAGTCCCATATCAAGCTCCATGCCATCAAGTGCCATTGGCTCGTTGGGTGGCGTAGCGCCCGAGTCCGTTGACGTGCTTGCTTTCTTCTTTGGAGCCTTGGGCTTGATGGAGCACTCGCAGATGCGCTCAAGGAATATGCTAGGTGGTATGGGGGCACAGGTGGACCCGATGTTGGCGAGTAGATCCGCATATTCATTGCTTTCGCGGCCTACATGTCGCAGCTCGCAACTGTCGAAGTCTCCCTCGAGTGTGTCATAGAGGTCGCGATAGGCAACCATGTTGTCGCTCAGTGCGTCGCACTCGTGCATCATTTGGTTGACCACCAGCCTGGAGTTGCCGTAGATGATGAGCCTCTTGGCGCCGCAGGCTTTCGCAATCTGCATCCCATGGATTAAGGCCTCGTACTCGGCTTCGTTATTGGAGGAGGTGAAATGTATTCGCAGAATATATTTCATCTTATCTCCTTGGGGCGATGTCAGTATGACACCTACGCTAGCTCCGTCCTTTCGCTTGGACCCGTCGAAGTGCATTGTCCATAGATAGGACATATCTGGCTTATCGGGGAGCTGGTTCTCCATCTAGTGCACGAGAAAGTCCGGGAGAACTTGCAACTTGATCGCGTCGCGCTTCTCATATGTGATGTCACGTGGACACAGTTCAATTCCCCAGAGCACGACTAGTCCAGTGGCGTCAGGATTATTGAGTATATGCCCGAGTGGGGCGTCGTTTACCACCTTGATTGGGTGCTCCTAGAAGTAGTGGAGCAGTCGCCTGGCTATCATGAAGACGCCATACGCCAACTTCCGGTAGTGCGGGTACCGCTGCTTTGTTGGCGTGAGCACCTCGCTGAGCTAGTATAGTAGGCACTGGACCCCGTGGACCTTATTTTCTTCGGCTCGTTCAACCACGAGCACCATGCTAACCACCTGGTTGGTCGCAGAGATGTAGAGCAGTAGTGGTTCCTTTTCGTGAGGCGTCACCAGTACTGGCAAGGTGGATAGTAGACGCTTGAGGTCTTCGAATGCTTCTTGCGCCTCATCTGTCCACTCGAACTTGTCAGCTTTGCGGAGGAGTTGGTAGAAGGGCAGTGCCGTTTCACCCATTCGACTGATGAATCGGCTGAGTGCCACGATTCACCCAGCCAGCTGCTGGACGCCTTTTACGTTCTTCAGCTTCTCCATGGCCAGTATGGCCTTTATTTTCTTAGTGTTTACCTCGATCCCCCTCGCAGAGATGAGATACCCGAGTAGTTGCCTGGATGGTACGCCGAAGGCGCATTTGTCTGGATTGATCTTGATCCAGTAGCGGTCGAGGTTAGCGAAGGTCTCGCGGAGATCGTTGATTAACATGGGTTCCTCTTTGGTTTTGATGACGATGTCGTCAACGTAGACTTGGATATTGCGACCAAGTTCCTTGTTGAGGCAAGCCTGCATGCACCGCTGATAGGTGGCTCCTGCATTTTTTATCCGGAAAGGCATCGTGTTGTAGTAGAACACACCAAAGGGCGTTGTAAATGAAATTTTCTCCTGGTCTTCCTCCATCATTCTAATCTGATTGTAGCCTGAGTTGGCATCGAGGAAGCAAAGGCGCTCACATCCCGTAGTGGAGTCGATTATTTGATCGATCCGTGGCAACGGTAAGTGATCTTTTGGGCAGTGCTTATTCAGGGAGGTGAAGGCCACGCACATCCGCAAGATATCCGTGCCTTTTTTAGGCACAAGCACTGTGTTAGCTAGCCAGGTGCTTTCCTTGATCTCGCGTATGAAATTTGCGTCGAGGAGTCTATTGATATCCATACCGACTGATTTTGCTCTTGGTTCAAACAGTTGCCGTATTGTCTGCTTGACTGGCTTTGCGTCTGGATTCAAATTGAGTGAGTTCTCGGCGAATTCCTTGGGAACCTCTGGCATCTCCGCTGGACACCAGGCAAAGATTTCCCAGTGCTCATGGATGAATTCGACGAGCGCGAGTTCCTATGCGGAACTCGAGTTGTTGGTGATGAGGGTCATCTTTGTCGGGTCCATTGGGTGGACCTGGACTTTCTTTGTGTGCACCGACGAGTTGAAGGACAAGTCGGTGAACTTGGCCTGCTCAGGAGAGGCAGACTATTGTCTGTCAACTCCTTCAGTTTTTCGTGTTCCTCTGGCATGCTAAAGGACTAGGAGATTCTGTTGAATTCCCTGTCGCAGCTGTCGGACCTCTCGAAGCTTTTGTTGATTGTGATGACGCTGTTTGGGCCTAGCATCTTCATCTACAGAGAGGCGTAGTGTGGTACTGCCATGAACCTCGCGAACGCGACAGTCCAAGGATGCAATGGTATTGTGAGGGCCAGTTGACGACTTCAAAGTCGATGTGCTCTCACTAAAAATTTTGCGGCGTGCTGAACATGACGTCGAGGTTAATTTTGCCAAAGGGGTATACACCCTTCCCTGGGACAATCCCGTGGAACATCGTGTCTGAAACTTCTACGAATGTTAGGGGGATCCTCATCGCGCGCAAGGTACTTACAAACATGAGGTTGATGCCGCTCCCGCCGTCCATGTAGACGCGACTCATATCGAAGCCGCCGATCTGCGCCTCGAGTACGAGGGGACAGTGGCCTGGACGAGGAACTTGCCGCATGCGGTTGTGCTTGTTGAAGGTGATGCAAGACTCGCTTCCATTGAGGTACTCAGTGGTAGAAGGTGGAGTGTTTATTGCCAAATTGACATGGCGAGTGATTGCCTTCTGCATTCGATTGGAGGGGCGCCCTTTTTGGATCATCCCCATGTTGCCCACAGCTCACGGGTACGGCTCACCTCCATGATGCTGGACTAGCACAGCTGTAGGTGGTGGTGGCCCAGGCGGTGGTGGTGGAGCTCCATGTGCCACAGTGCCTGGGGCAGCTCCATAGCCCTAGTTGATCGTGTCACAATTCATTTGGGCCAGGCCCTCGTGGTGTTTGAGGAACTCGCGGCAATCCTTTTGAAGGTGGCTGGAATTTTTCTTCTCGCCGTGCTTGTTGATGTAGAAGTGCATGTTGCATGGTCCGGACAGTTTGTCCTGGAGGGATGTTCTGGGCGCCTCATCGGGAATGCGGCATTGCCAAACTTGCATGGTTTTCCTAGCGTGGGTATCCCCCGCTGCAATATCCGCGGTTGTGGTTGTCGTCACGTTTGTCGGCGTAGCCAGCCGTGACCATGTTGACTTCGTCGTGGTCCTCGTAGACGCGCATTCAACATTTTCCTCGGCGGTTGTGTCTGCGCCCAACGTCGTCATCATCGTCAGAGTAGGTGTGGTTTTTACCGAATCTTCTCTGTCCGCCCACCGATTCACGATTTCCATCAGCTGGTCGATCATTTTGGGCTTAGAGCGGCCCAGCTCCTCCCTGAGCTCCATACAGTGAACACCGCTGTTGAACGCGTCAATTGCGCGGTCCTTCGAGATGTTTTCTGTGGAGTTCTTGATGATGGACCACCTCTGGATGTACGAGCGCAGCGACTCGCCAGAACTTTGGTGGCAGCCTCTTAGTTCTTCGATTGACGCGGGCCTTTTGTAAGTGCCCTTGAAGTTGCGCATGAAGCTGTAGAGCAGCTCTTCCCAACTACGAATTGATCTGCGCGGGAGGTTGTTGAGCCATGCGCGAGCGGCGCCTTGCAGCTGTAGCTGTAGGCATTGTATTGATGTTCTTGAGCTTCTGCCATGTAGCCTGACGGAGGAAATGTGATCCTCCGGCCAGATTTTCGGGTCCTGTAGGCCCTCAAATTTTGGGTTCTCCGACAGGAGTTTGAACCCCTTAGGCATTCTCTTTTGCTTGATGGACCTACTGAAGCATTTGGCGCCGTAGAGCTCCGTTTCATCTTCTTCCGAATTAGTCAAGTGAGTGCACCTTGCCCGCATCTTGTCGACCTTGCGCTACGTGATGTCATCACGCGCTTCGTAGTCGTGGTCATGCCACCGTGAGCGACATCGCCATGATCGATCGTGGCTGTCGTTGCTGGAGGAGTACGAGTAGTAGTATTTGGCCAGAGCCTTGCTTTTCTTTGGCACTGGTGTTGGCTCTTTATCAGGGGTAGCCTCGATTAGCCCCAGGCCCATGATCATAGATTGGTGCATGGCAGCTCGTGGATCTCCAACCGATGGCTGGTTGTGGAGGAGGTACATAACTCCATGGACTTATAAGCTCCCCTTTCATTTCACACCGACGACATCCATAGACAAAAGAGCATGATATCAACTAGGTACAAAGTACCCGTGCAATGTTGAAAGCGTTCCCCATGACAGCATGGTTCTGCTAATTCCCAACAAATAAGTGCAAGCATATACAACATAGAAGACACAATTTTATTAAGGGCAAGAAAAGTAAAATGTGCCATCAAGTTCGTGAGAGCTTTAATCACTAGTTTTCTCATAACAAGTTTAATTTGGACGGTAAACAAAAGCATGAATATACTTGGAATAGCTTAAGCTAGTAGGTAGGTATGGTGGACTCTTTGGAATAACTTGGTTTAGGGAGTTGGATGCATGAGTGGAACTCATACTTGGTTATGGAGGCTAGCAGACTGGGAGAGACAAACTAAGAGAGCAATAATGGCCATAATCATGCAGAGTGACAAAACATCATTAATCAAAGCATAAAGTGATACTACAAGTTGAAAACTAAAGGATTATAAAGGCTATGGTGACTTTGGATAGTCATAACATGGTGTGAGCATGCGCCAAGTCAACCCAAATAAAGCATCAAAGGAGAATACCACTATACTATTCTTTAATATGCTAAAACAACGCATGATTCATCCAAGGCACATTAAGCAATATCAATTGTTTATAACAAGTCATGCTACAGCAAAGAATACTAAGAATAAAGCCAAAACAATATCAAGCATGGCATGACAAAGCATAGGCCACAGTCAAAAAGAAGCTCTCTTTAAGACTTAAGCATGAACTTTCCTACTCTTTTCCAAACCAAACCAAACTATTTGAAAAACAATGCATGAAAGAGGGGGTCCAACCAATTTATTCAAGCAAATTAAGCAAATGAAAACTAAAACGAAGACGCTCCAAGAACAACACAACTTTGCATGAAACAATAAAAATGAAGTGTTTGGAACAAACCTGAGATTTTTATTCATGAAGAAGGGGATGCCTTGGGCAACCCCAAGCTTTGACGCTTGTACTTCTTGGATATTTCTTGGGGTGACACGGGGTGGCATCCCCAAGCTTGAGCTTTAGTCCATTCTTCATCTCATTACCCATTCCTTCCATACACCTGAAATTTTTTCCTTCATACAAAACTTCACACAATCTTTATTAGCAACATTAGTACACTAAAGATAAATAAGTCTTTAGGTTCAGTTATAACAACAATAAATTTCCATTAGAACACTAGCTACTATAGCACTTCCCTCAAAAAGCTCAATTCCCCAAAAGAACTCAAAAAGGAACCAACAAGAAGCAAATGCAGAAAATGGCAGAAATCTATCAAAACAGACCAGCAGGTAAAGACGATTTTTTCGAAGACCTTCTGTTCCTCAAATCAAAAAGTGTTAACCTAACGAAAGTTAGGTAAGATCTGGGGCAGAAGCACAAAAATGGACGCCTCAAAAAGACGTACAGAGATTTTACATGAATGTTTACAGTGAAGAACAAAAATTTGTTTCGGGACAGTAACTTTCCCAAGCATTACTTCTCTCTCATTAGAGGTTACTCTTGGCACAAAAAGAAAATAAAAAAGATAAGGAGAAGTTATTACTGAAGTAATAACTTCCAAGACTCATCTAAATTTTTTGGGTTATCTCCCAATAAGTACTTTTCTAACGCCTTTAAGTTAGGCATGATAGTTTGAGAAGATGCTCAAATAAGAAATATGAATTGAAGTAAAAGAGAGCATCAAGAAGAAAATTCAAAACACATTTAAGTCTAACCCACTTCCTATGTATAGGAATCTTGTAAAGAAACAAGTCACGAAAGCACAAAGCAACAAGCATAGGAAAGCAAAACAAGTGCAACTTCAAGACTTTCAACATAAAGAGGGGAAACTTAATATTATTGAGATGCATGAAACCATGTTTCCCTCTCTCATAATAACTTTCAGTAGCATCATGAATAAAATTAACAATATAACTATCACATGAAACATTCTTATCATGAGCCACATGCATAAAATAATTAATTCTCCCCACATAAGCATAGTCATTCTTATTAATCGTAGTGGGAGAAAATTCAACAAAATAGCTATCATTATTATTCTCATCGCCATAATCATCAAATATAGGAGGAATATTGTAATCATAATTAATTTTCTCCTCAATAGTAGGTGGACTGAAAATATCATATTCATCATTGTAATCATCATATATTGGAGGTTCGGTATCATGATAAGCAATAGAATAGCTATCTTCCAAAGCTAGGGAACTAAAAAGATCATTTTCATAAAAACTAGCTTCCCTAAGCTTAGACTTTTCCATAGCATTAGTAATAATGGTGTCCAAAGAATTCATACTAACAACATTGCTATTAGCATGCAAATAAAGTTCCATAGGTTTTTTAATTTTCTCTTCAAACACTTCATGTCCTAACTCAAGATAAGTACTATAAAGCTCTCTAATTTTGTTGTTGTTTTCCATTAAGCCTAACTAGTGAAAATAAGAAACTAAAAGAAAAAATTGCAGAATCTAAAGGAAATAACTTTGAGCACTCACACCAGAGGATGTGAGTACCTTTTACCTTACCTCCCCGGCAACGGCGCCAGAAAATAGGTGTTTGCCGTGGGAGGTTCTTCTTCTTTAATCCTCTGGTGTGAATACCTTTTACCTTACCTCCGCGGCAACGACGCCAGAAAATAGCTTGATGTCTACGCACTTCTATTCTTGTAGACAGTTGTTGGGCCTCCAAGTGCAGAGGTTTGTACAACAGCAGCAAGTTTTCCCTTAGGTGGATCACCCAAGGTTTATCAAACTCAGGGAGGAAGTGGTCAAAGGTATCCCCTCTCAAGCAACCCTGCAATCAAGATATAAGAAGTCTCTTGTGTCCCCAACACATCCAATAGACTTGTCAGGTGTATAGGTGCACTAGTTCGGCGAAGAGATAGTTAAATACAAGTTGTATGGATAATTATAAGTGGTAATGGTGATAGAAAATAGCTTGATGGCGTGGGAGAGACTAAAGGCAAACTGAAATAAAGATAGAAGCAAGCAAACATGTAATAGACCTAATAGCAAACGGTGTTTCAATGCTTAGAACCAAGGCCTAGGGATCATACTTTCACTAGTGAACACTCCCATATAAATATATTCTCCTTTATGATACTACTCTTAACTACTCTCCGGTTGAACACTCTAATCGATGGTAGGGCTATAACAGCATACCTCAAAGTCCATCTTTCCCATCTAGATAACCCCACACTGTCACGTTGAGTACTAGATGGTTCCAAAAAACACCACAATTTCATAAAGATATCCAACTCCAAATATAACTCATAACAAGTATTTGTAATCTCTAGCCTAAGTGCCACCATGGTGTGCACACTGTGAACTTCACACACATGGGGAGAGCAGAGATCTATTAAAGCACTTGAGTAGCAAGGTAGATCTATAGATTACAAGCTCATGATCTCAATAAGATCATGCATAGAGAGAGAGATGAACACATATCTACCGGTAGAACCCTTAGCCTCGAGGGAGAACTACTCCCTCCTCATCATGGGAATCAGCAATGGTGATGGAGATGGTGGTGGAGATCGATGGAGATGGCTCCGGGGGCACTTTCTTGTCCCGGCAGGGTGCTGGAACAGAGACTTTCTGTCCCCCGAATCTCCCCTTTGGTGGCGGTGGCGCTGCGGAACATTTCGTGGCTGGAGGCTTGATGATTTAGGGTTTATGCATCGGGAGGCTTCTTATAGGCGAAGAGGCAAGGTCGGTGGAGGCCAGAGGGGCCCACACCATGCCCTGGCCGCGCCAGGGCTAGCTCGCGCCACCACATGGTTTGGCTGGCCTCTCGCCCCTCTCCGTATCATATTCTGGCTCTATGTTGCTCCGGGAAAAATAGTGACTTTGGCTTTTGTCCGGTCCAATTCCGAGAATATTCATTTTCTGACTTTCCTGGAACCAAAAACAGCAGAAAACAGGCAACTGACACTGTGGCATCTTGTTAATAGGTTAGTCCAAGAAATCATATGAAAAGTACTCCAAAGTTGGAACAAAACACAAGAAAGTAGATAAAACCAAGCATGGAACATCAAAAATTATAGATACATTTGCAATGTATCATATGGCAGCGTTATTTTCAACAAAGTTTGCCATCACTTCCAGACCACGTCCATTATAACCAATCCAAACTCCTTCTGCCATGATCATCTATATGAGTTCGTCTAACTATCCATCTATCCCTTGCATCAAGGTGAGCTCTGAGCTCCAAGATGCAACCAACTTTTGGTGGTATAAAAATAACATCACCCTAGATCCACAACTCCTTGTTTTCCCTCTAATTCAAGTTGGATTCCCAATTCCCAAGGTTGCAAATGCTTGCTACACCTTGTCTACATCATCTACCTTGAGCATCAAAATTTATCAAATATTATTCATAATTATTAGGGCTCGAAAACTATTTAATCTCATTAATAAACCAAAAACTCCGAAACTCCTTCCATAAAGGAAAGTTTGGTTTTTGCCAAAACACTTCCCTAACTTTAAGCACAATTGAGTCTTATATATCACACCCTATCATCCCACTTCAAAAATAAATATTTTTGAAGAGTTTCAATAATTCTTTTTGTCCATTTTCTTAAATGGCAGAAACAAGAAATAATTGTTTAAAAATAATTTTACTTCCCAATAAATTCCAAGAAAGTTCCCCAAGTTGTGTGTTGGTATCTAGTACCATCACAAACCAAAAACAACACATGCCCAATTCAAAAATACTAAATGAGCTTCTATAAACCATTTCTACACTTTTTGAATAAATGGATTTAAGTGGACTAAAACTCATTTGAAAAATCTCAAATAATTGTAGGAGCGATACCTTGACTGTATCTATCCACCAGTACCACTCCCTCATTTTATAGAGACTACATCTATGTACTTCCTTCATAACCCTTGCTTTGACCAATGTTGCAAACTAATCAAAACTCACTACTCAAACCACCTCCAACCATCATCAAAACTTGACCAGCACTTCTCTCCTCACCCATCACACCCCTGGTTGTGCACCATTGTAGCAGTACCCTCTCCCTTTTCATGTACCTATTGGAAGCTTAGAGAGAGGAGAGATAGAGCATATCTCTTAAGATCTTGACAAATCAATGCAGCAGTCTTAGCAGGCTCCCCTCCCTCTCTAGTCAATGCATGACCCCACTCCCCTCCCCTCTGCACCACCGAGAGCTTCCCTAGCTCCGCCTAGCCCTCTCTCTCCCTTCTTTTCTTTCAACTAAGGTAAAAAGGGTGGAGCCCCTAAGGGTCCTAGGGCAGAGACACAGCTCCTCCTCTGGTCCCTGGCACCACACCGACCTCTCCACCGCCCTGGATGCCCAATGCCTGGCCAGCACCCTCCATCCAAACCCCTCCATGCACCTTGCCAACCATGGACCTCTCCCTCCCCATTTAAATAGGCCGAGGCCACCCCGCATCCCCATTCCTGGCTCATTTGCCCCCTCTCACCCTCACTCACCTCCCCAGGTCTCCTCTCCCTCTCCCTGCTCCGAGATGCTCCAGAGTGAAAGCCGAAAAAGCTTCGGCCTCCCCTGTCCATCGAGCTAAGCTCCCTCCTCCTCCCCTCTCCTCCTCTGCATGTCAGCCTCCCGAGCTCTCCTCTACATCCTACATCTAACCATCCCCTCCTCCCTTCCCAGGCCCCTCCACGATGCCGCCACGAACAAGATCGGAGCCGCCGTCCCCTGAACGACGCGGGATTCCGTAGATCTTCACCAAAATGGTCACTACCGCCCCTCTCCGGACTCGCCCCGGAGTCCTTCATCGCCTCGGCACCTCCCCGACGCCTCTCCATGCCCCCAAGGTGAGCCCTTACCCTACTCTGTGTCGCTAGGGTTTCATCTCCGTCAGGTCCTATTAGAGGAGGAAGACGATGGTGAACCGTCGGATCTTCTTAAGACGAACGGCCCAGATCCGCGCGCACCTGTTCGCCAGCAGCCGTCACTGACAGGTGGGCCCCGCTTTCCAGGCCATTCAAAACTCCCTCCCATGCGCAGCTCGCCCCTGGTGGGCCAAATTACCCTCTCCGACCCACTTTCCCTCTAGATCCCGGCCCAGCTGTGGCTTTTCCCTTTTTCTTTTTCTTGGGAATTCTAGATCTACATTATACCTATTAGTTTAAATTCAAATAACATATAAAACCGCATGATATCGTCCAGATGACAATTTTACATTGTCCCCTAGGGTTTTCTTCAACATGCAGAACTGGTAGCTTGCCAAAAGTAAATGCCATTATTTACTGACATTAAATCTACTGAAATATACCCTTTCTAGTAAATAAATTCCTGAGTGAGATAAACATCTCCAACAGGGATGACACCAAGATCCCCTGATAGAATAACTATAGACCTACCATCTAGCATTTATCTCATGTGAAGGTGAACTATATATTAACATTGGTAAAAATAACAATATCCCTCAAGTTCTGACTTTAGAAAATTACCTAGGCATATCTACAGCACCTATTAGACTAATTCTAACTCCCAGAGAATTGAACCGTCAATACCTATGCAAAACCAGGAGCTAAGGATTTATGGACCCTCTGTTGAATTCTAGTGAATTAAATAATTCTATAAGGGGTGTTATCACTAAATAAAATACTCCAGGAGTTTTACAACTCCAAAAAGAGTGAATCCAATTCGTACAGAAAGGTATTCTAAATGCCTACCATGTGCCTTGGAATCAAATCAAAAGCTTCTGTAGATTTAATCAGGTGAAAAAGACAATTTGCCTACAGAACAGCCCTTGGGAATTTCCTGAGGGCATTCTGTTAACTATTTTGCCATGATTCCAACTCTCAGTGAATAAGTACAGCAAACCCTACCTAATCATTCAAGGAAATAATTTTTGGATCTCCAGAACTGTTCTGGTGATTTATTCCCTAAAACTAGAAGTTATTTCACTAGGAAAAAACATAGCTATTTAAAAAAAAGTGATAAAATAGTGAAACCACTTCTGTTGGTTTCACTTTATCAACATCTACCTGTAGGTATCATTTTTATACAATGGTACCATACAGAATATGGCCTTGGTCCCAAAACCCCCTCTTAGGTAGTTCCTCGACAATAGACCCTAAGGGGTGTTCATCCCCTCCTCCAAGGCCATCTCAATCTTCTAAATCCCATCCTCTCTAAAAATACTGAACCTTAATTGGAGATTGTGCAATTGCTTGCTGTATCATATTGATGTGTGTATTGCCTTGTGTTGACTGTGCCCTTATTTGCTTGCATGTGCTATCCTGACGATGATAGTTGCGATGAAATCAGAGAGCAGAAGAAGTGGTATTTATTATTGGTATTGGTATTCTGGGTTATCTAAAGAAGAAGTCCAGGGACAATTATGCCATATTGCTGATCTCAGGCAAGCCACCTTCTTTCTCATAAGCCTTGCCCTACTAGTTTACTTATGCATGTTTTATCTACTGTTTATTAAAACTGCATTGTTTTACTATATGTTGATGTATATATGGTAGTGGTTTGGCTCCTCCAAACTATTACACGGGATACTAATAAGTACAACCCCCTTGACGACACCTACTCGTCCCTAGTATGGTAGATGGTGTAATACACCATATCCCTTTTGAGACCCTGTTTTAGGCGAAGCAAAAACTAGAGGATGGGAAGACCCCGGCAAAAGTTTTACCAAATGTTTTATGATAAAACCTTGGTGAGGTGGGACCTCCCAGGAGGTGTTGAGAAATAAAAAGGTTTTGCTTTACAAAATGCTGAAGGAAAGATGGAGGAAAAAGTTTTACGACAACGCACTCGATTCTTTGTAGTTTTGCTAGAACAATTAACCCTTACTCTGGAATGGGACAGGGCTGGACTTGATGGTTGTCTATTCTGGTATAAGCTGCCTCGTAACTACTACAGGGGATTGCGATCTCTGGAGGGTGGGCCTTCTCTGGATAAACGGTCCATGTGGGACATCGACCGGGAGAAGGAACGAAGGGTTTACGGACCTCCACGCATTACTATGAGCCCCTCATTGAAAGCGCCCACTATGTAAAGTGTAAAATGCACTCTGGTTGGTCCTCGGTACACGACATCCCAGTGTTGAGGGGAATAACACTCATAGGGTAGGCACTTATACTAGAGTGGGCATCCGGAGAGTCTTGATCGGTTACTTGACCCACGATCGGTGTAGATCAGGGTAGTGTACTCAGTTGATGTGGGGAAAGTGTACAACCTCTGCAGAGTTTAAATCTATTCGAATAGCCATGTCCGCGGTCATGGACGGTTGGGAAGGTTGCCCTAGAGCGGTGCTGGTTTTTATTTCAAAAAGGATTTTCGGAATATGGCTTTGGAAACATTTTGACCATGGGATGGTCATAAAGGAGAAAGGTCCTGACCATGGGATGGTCGGAAGGGGGAGAAAGGAGTTTGGTCATGGGACGACCTGAAGACAGGAACAAATGGGTGACCCAGTCCTAATGTTTTCCAAAAAATTTCAAAAAGGTTTCCAAAATGGTTTACAAAAGTTGTCAACAAAGATATGTAGATGCCATATCTACAAGAGAAACTAATTGAGAAAGGAACCTCTCCTGGAGCCCTCCTACTACCACAACCATAATGCATATCCTGTTGTTGTTACTTTCATCATAAGGTGGTTTGTGAGTGCATTAAAAGTACTCACTGGCATTGTCCCTGTCTATTAACTTGGTAAGATATCGACAAGAAGGTGAAGTGGACGACTATGCGAGCTAGGATGTTCTCCCAGTCGGTTGCCTATTGGTTGAGGCATGATTGGGCTCGGCGCATGATGATGTTCCGCTACTGAAGATAGTATAGCCATAACGACATTTATGTAAGTCTTGTAATTCGGTATATCTCGGATGTTGTAATGATACTTGTCGGTTATGTTCCACGGCTCATTGATCAAGGGAACGTGGATATGTACATAACATGGATTTCTCGGATGATTAATCCGGGGGCCCCACAGTAGGCACGGGCAATCTCCAACTCCTCCTATCATACAGCATGAAGTCAAGATTGTCCACCTGGTGCTTTAGCTTTGGGTGCTGGCATTTCCAAGGGCATTCCCATAGAATCACGCCTTGCGAAGTGAGCAAAGCAAGTTCCCTGGATGAGGTTGATGTTTTGCCCACACAGATGGGCAAGAGCTTCATGCATCGCCCTGGCTAATCCATCTAGCCAGTTGTTCTCCCGCAAAGTGAATTGGATCTTCTCCATAGTAGGTGCTTCCATCTTGCCTTTGAGATCTGCAACGATCAGCCATTGTAGATCTCCTCCTATGTGATCATTGAGTTGTGCCCCGAAGAATTCCGGGTGCGGGCGTGCATCTAGATCCATCTCAAAGATCAGTTGGCCTCCGTTGCCCAGCTGGTAGAACTTGCAATACTGGGCTTCCATCTATAAGAATTTAGGGTGAGTAAGTTAGTGAGGTGATCAAGTGTGTCAAATTTTTTATGTAGGAATGCAAGAATTTTTTAGGAACATGATTTTTTTCGAAAGAATTAAGGATAAGAGTGGGAATAGGTTTTCATAAATACTCACTTCTTTTGTTTTGAAACTAAGTTTTTGTTCGGACGTCCATTCTAACTAGGGTCTCCTATGGTCAGGATGGCTCTGATACCAACTTGTCAACACCCGGATTTTTAATCCCATATGCGTGTTATGCCATACATCACAATCCTAGGATTACCATTTTTGCGAGACATAACAGAATTGGTACCACAGTACATCATCCTTTACAAACCATAATAAAGGTCTTACAAATAAAGGATCTCATGATCCAGTCTTAATACAATCAAAGCAGCGGAAAGTAAACGTAGTAGGGGCTCCATCTTCAGAGTCACAGGCAATGCTGACGATGGGAGATGATCATAGTTGTCGTAGATCTCCTGCTATCCATCATCCTGGTAGTCCTCCTCATAGTCTGGCCATGGGAATAGCCAGGGACAAAGCCATGAGTACTCTTTAAGTACTTGCAAACTATCACTAACAACTAAGGTAGTTCTAGTAGGAATCTTAAGCTCTAGGTTTATTTGCAAAAAGCTAGGTTTATCTCATACTGAGTTTAAAAGTAAAGAAAACTAAGTTAATGTCCAAAATCACTTAAGTGGGAACCTAGTTTTCATGTCCACAATCCTGTTGTGGTCAAGTCAAAATCATAGTTCAATTCACAAGTCATTTTAAAAACATCTGACGACGGAACAGTATGGCCACTCCAACTATCCATGACCGTGGATGTAGCTATTCGAATAGTTTGACACTCTGCAGAGGTGGTACACTTTCACCACAAAATTCGATACATCTGTTAGAGATAACCCTGAATCATCATACTTAGTATGCGGACAATCAATCATAACCTTTCAATTACACACTCTAGTATAGGCACCTCCCCTATGAGCTTGGCCTCCCAGCCATGGCCATGTACCATCCTGGGCACTGCATAGGTGGACATTCACACTCATGAGGAAACTTCGGCTCAACCTCTTCCGTGAGGGAACCCATACTAAGGCATATAAACTTCCAGTTAATCCCTACCCAATTCAGGTATTGTGGTTGTAAGGTAAAATTGGAATGGTATCGCATACGAACCCAACCATCAGTTTTTATTAAGGGCTAAGGCTTATGCCTCAACATTTTCATCAATAAAATCAATAGAATTAATCTTCATTCCAAGGTTTTCATAATCATTTTCACCAAGTATTCCCCTCTAAAGTGATCCACTTTTATGCTTAGCACTAGCCACTAAAGTTGAGGGTATTTACTAATGAGGGGTGCTAATCAAGGGTAACTATCCAACTCTAATCTCATGCCTTGGGATGACATATAAGTATAACTAGTTAGGCCTAGTTTTATACTCTTTATGGTATCTATACTATTTTTCCAATACTCACAAAGCACTAACTAAAAGTAAAGAACTTTGGTAAAAGTAAAAGAATAAAGCTTGCAAGTAAAACTTGGGGTTGGCATAATCAATGTTGTATAACCAAGCATGCCTAATGCATCTTGCATAGGTTATCTTGCAAGGATGACTTGCATAGTTAACTTGCAGTGTTAGGCTTGCATAGTTATAGCTTGCAATTAGTGATGACTTGCCTTGTGTAGTGAAGTGGTTGAATTTTTCTTCTTATTCTTCTCGGTAGTACTCCTCCTCCTCGTATCCCAAGTCAGTACTATTGTCTATAAATGAATACAGGGTACAAAATCACCAAACAATACTTAACTATTTATATTTAGCACACTAAGACTCAAACTTGATGATCTAGCATCATCACAATCATCACATGAAATAAAGACTTAGTCTTGTTTATCTTGTTTTAGAAAAGTAATTTCTACTCATTGAAAATACTGAAGATTTAATATTCTCCAATTAAAATATGGGATCATGTTGACACATGTCATCACCACATATTCTAATACATGGGAGTGCTTTTAAGTGGTGGTCATATTTTATAAAGTTTAAGATTATCATTTAATAGAATTAAAGTGACTAGAAATGCCTATATAGTATTCTTTTGGTACTAGTCCAATGTCACTGCATGCAAACCTAAATATTTTTACATATTCAAATAGATACTGTCAAATGTGATTTTTTAGAGTTGGAATCAACTCAAAAGCATTTATGGTTGATTTTCAAAAAATGTTTGAAGTTGGAAAAGTCTCTGTCTTATTATTTTTAGTATAGGTGATCTCTAACTCCAAATGGTTTGAATCCAAAGGGATTGGATAGATAATTTGAATACCTTTCTAAAAAAATTGGAATCATGCAATTTGGTTTAATGAAACTCTTTGAATTTATTTTTGAACCTACTAACAGAATTTGGTTTTCACTAAAATGGAAAAGAATTATTTGAATCACTGGGCTCTACGCGGGAAACTAACTAGGCCAGCCGAATCTGCACAGCACAGCGCAGAGGGCTGCTGACAGGGGGTCCCACTAGTCAGTGACTATATCTAACTGAAACAGTGTCTTTCAATCTGAGCCCTACGATTAGAACCTGACCTAATGGCTGAGGCTTATCGTCAACGACGAACAGCTCCCGTGAGGTTCTATCCCTAACGCGGCGGTGGGGGTCGTGTGAGGCTCACCAGGGCTCCAGCTAGGGTCGGCGATCGGGGCGAACAATGTGGTTGATGATGGCGGTTCGAATGGTGGTTGCGGCGGCTCCTGGGGCGGCTCCAATGGACATCTCCCTTCTTCTTCTGCAGCGGTGGGCTCCGGCCAAATTCTGGCGATGTGGCGCTCGCCTTGCTTTGGGGAGAGGTGTGGGAGGTGTTGTGAGGAGTGGGGAGTGAGGTGGTGTGGTGGATTGAGGTGGAGGGGGGCCTCTATTTATACACCAGCGAGGGGACATAGCGGGATGGGATGTCTCCTCTAGCGACTGAGGGTAGGGGGGACGTGGTGTTTCCTGGCTATCGTCACGGGCTTAATGGCGTGGCACAGGGCGGTCTAGAATGGTCGGGTGCGGGCGGTGCTCTGCGCGGAACTGGCGGTGTTCGAGACGGTGCACGGGGGCTACGGGTCGAGCGGGGATGTCTGGGAGGTAGATAGGGTCATGGCGAGTGTGTGCACGCGCAGAGAGAGCGAGGCGCGTCGTGGGCGAGTGATACGTCCAAAACGTACCTACTTTCCCGAACACTTTTGCTATTGTTTTTCCTCTACACTTGTGTGATTTGGATACAACTAACACGGACTAACGCTTTTTTCAGCAGAATTACCTTGGTGTCTAGTTTTTGTGCAGGAAATCAACTATCAGGAAAAATCCCGGAAAATATGCCAAAAATCCTATTTCACCACAAGACTCACGGAGCCAGAAGACGAGGCGAAGTAAGGCCACGAGGGGCCCACACACCTAGCCACACGGGCCAGGCCAGGCTGCGCGTGGGGTGGTGTGGCCGCCTCGGCTACCCCCTCGGCCTCCCTCTTTGCCTATA
This sequence comes from Avena eriantha, assembly GCA_910589775.1. Classification (NCBI taxonomy): domain Eukaryota; kingdom Viridiplantae; phylum Streptophyta; class Magnoliopsida; order Poales; family Poaceae; genus Avena; species Avena eriantha. The sequence continues at coordinate 216,860,439 of OU342741.1, forward strand.
AGTTGCCTCTTGACCTAAAAACCAAGGGGGTTCGATGTTTTTCCAGAAAGAGTTCCGCTTTGCCGACACCACCAGATTCCGTGATTTGGACCCAGAAACTCCATTCTGGCACCCTGCCGGGATGGGGAATTGGAGGAGATCATCGCCATCATCATCACCATCGCTTCTCCATCGACCATCCATGCTTCCCCATCTATGAGTGAGTAATCCCGCGTTGTAGGCTATGGGGATGGTAGGGATTGGATGAGATCGTTCATGTAAATGGCATCAGATTGTTAGGGCATGGTGCCTAGTATCTTTTATTAGTGCTTTTTGACTTTGTTGCAACTTGTTATGCTTAATGCTTGTCACTAGGGCCCGAGTGCCATGATTTCAGATTTGAACATGTTATTGATTCATTATGATAGTGTTCTTTATGGTCTTACCTGCAAGTTGTATACACATATTGCTGCCCAGAACCAAAGGCCCCGAAGTGATAGAATTCGGGATAACCGGAGGAAATGGATTTGATGTGAGGATCAGATGTGTTTACGGAGTGTTAATGCTTTGCTCCGGTACACTATTAAAAGGATCACCTTAATTGCCAGTAGTTCCCTTGAGGCCCTGCTGCAAACGGGCTAGCAGGACAAAAGATGTTGTGCAAGTTCTCATTGCGAGCACGTATGACTATATATGGAACACATGCCTATGATTATCTAGTACTTGGATGCTTTATCTTATTTATCTGCAAATGCACTATGTATCGATTTCCATATGTATTGTCTTGTCCATGCAACGCCTATCCATCCATCCCTATGCCTACCGCGCTCTAATCCTACAGTTTACTGCAATTGTTACTACTGCCTTTCCTTTTACTACTGCTATTACTTTGCTATTGCTACTACAAAACTGTTGCTACTGATAAACTGCTGTGAGCAAGAATGTTTCTAGGTGCAGCTGAATTGACAACTCAGTTGTTAAGGCTTATAAATATTCTTTGGCTCCCCTTGTGTTGAATCTATAAATTGGGTTTCACTTCCCTCGAAAATACTGCGATACACCCCTATACTTGTGGGTCATTAGCGAGCTGGTCGGCTACGACGCTCTAGCACGCTCTCGGCACGGCATAGAGAAAGTGGGCACGGCGATGCTGGGGTGGTCCATGGCCTGGTTGCGGTCAAGGGCTGGACAGGGGGTGGCGGTGGACGGTGGCCTGCCTGCTGGACATCATGGATGAGGGCGGTCAATGGCGAGTGGTCCATGGTCGGCCAGTGTGGCAAGCCTCGGACGGCGCTGCACTAGCGCAACAACAAAGGAGGGGTGCGTGTCTTGCACTGCTAGATGCTGGAGGATATAGGGGGAGTGCAATGGGGGAAAATGATCGAGAGATCACTGCTCAAAACAGTGGAGTTAGGCAGGGTTTAAATTGTGTCTGTAAGGTGTTCGACCAAATGGCCGGAAGAATTTAAATGTGAAATTTTTGAATGAAATTTGGTGAGTGTTTTGATCTTATGCCTGAGTGTCTATGGTTGCTTGGGTTTGCCAAGGTGAATTGATTTGAGTGGTTTTTGCAAAATGGTGATCTTACCATATGAACTTGATTGAAATTCTAATTGTCCTTTAAATAGATTTGAAAATAGTTTATGTGAGTTTGTAAAGTGGGCTTGGGTTCACTTTTACTTGGTCTAGCAATGGGTGAAAAGAAATGGACATGTTTATGTTATAAATTCTTTTCTAGGAACTCACAAAGTGGCCTAGTGGTTAACTTTGGTCAAAATGACCATTTGCTTATTTAATTCATATTTGATTTCTTTTTCTTTTGGTTTTGTTTGTAATTGGTCTAGATGATGTAGTATTCATCTTTAAACCATTTCTTATCATTTGTAGCAAACACACATGGCAATTCCTCTCAATCATATACTAATGCACATCACACATGCATTCATATTCAATTTAGTAATAAAAGTTTTTCTCCTAAACTTGGGTGATTAGTACTTGATAATTTTGATTAGTGTTTTTGGGGTGTGACAGTGAGTGCATAATCTTACAATCACACTTGCTCATGTCCTTTGGTTATTTTCTATCAAATGCTTGTAACTCAAATGTCGTCATCATTTGCATTTCAAAAAGGTCCGAAAACACTATTTTTATAATAATATGATTATGGATTATTTACTAGATGGTAATAATCTACTGATACAGTTCTACTGGTAAAGGAACATAACATCTAGGAATTAACAACGAATGTCGCCAGTGATTCTAGCACCGTATATTACACGTTAACCATGAGATTTGGAATGCGATGGAGAAGTCAGCTGTATCTTCTTCCTCTCGCATGAATCCGGATGGCCAGGTCGTGGCTATTATCCTCGTAGCATGCATTAATTGCTAATTCGTAGAGGATAATGCAGCATATGGGTGGGAACCCTCAACATCCCACGATAGTTCTGGCATATGACGGTTTGTACTAACCATTGCCATAATTCAAGATGTGGGCATGGCGTAGACCAAGGGGACATGCGGGCTCCAAAGTGGGCAGTGATTGGCTTGGATCTTAGACTGGGCCCCATACCAAGGAAGTGTGGACAAGCTCGCGACTTGGATGTGTAACAAGGCTAAGGTCTCTTGTGGGTAAAGTAACTGACCTCTGTAGAGTGTAAGAACTGTGACATGTTACTCCATGTTCCGGGAAGGAGCTACGAACACGGCAGGAAAGGACATAGTTTTCAGAATAGAAGCAACCTTTGAAGAAATGTTTACAAAATCCTGTATTGCCTACAACCTTTGGTCTATGGCTATAGAGATAGTGCATCATACACTCCATTTTAGTGAACTTGATGAGTCCGCTCGTACTCAACCATACCTTCTTAACCCTTGCTAGGTTCTAAACCATTGAAGACGATATCAACACCAACTCATGCTCAAGAAACCATCACCAACAGCTCAAGAAACCATCATCAACAGCTCAAGAAACCATCATCAACAGCTCAAGTTCTTCAGTAAAGTCAATGAAGTCAACATGTTCATCAACCAAAGTGAAGACAAAGTTCTTAAGTAGATAGGAGTAGACTCTCTAGCCATGAAACCTACTTCTATAGGGCATTGCACTAGTAGCAATTGCAAGCAAGATAGTTTAGATGCTAGTCTTATTAGCTAGATAGTTATGAGTTATTATTTCTGATTCTTCTTTGTAAGAAGTTTTTTCTCTCTCTTTAACCTAGAGTGTTCTCTAGATCTTTTGTAATGAGTAGAGTTATAATGTATAGTAATGTCTTAGACCTGCTGTGTTTATGTTGTACCACTCTGAAGAATGTAATACGAGTGAACAATGTTTCATTGGTGTTATGTCAACAACTATAGTGTACTACATCATGCAGTGGTATGCTGGGTCACCGCACACAGTCATTTCATGTGTGTTCTTTTCCTAAACCACATGGATCCACCAGAGTCATTTCATGTGTGTTCTTTTCCTAAACCACCACCAAAGTCATTGCATCTGTCTTATTTTCCTAAACCACCACCAAAGTCATTGCATGTGTTTTCCTTTCCTAAACCACATGCATCCTCCAGAGTCATTTCATGTGTGTTCTTTTCATAAACCACCACCACAGTCATTGCTTGTTTCTTCTTTTTCTAAACCACAAATAGTTTCATTGAATGTGTGTTCCTTTCCTAAACCACATGGATTCACTAGAGTCATTGCATGTGTGTTCCTTTCCTGAAACACATAGTTCAACCAGAGTCATTGCATGTATGTTCCTTTCCTAAACCACATGGATCCACCGGTGTCATTTCATGTGTGGTCCTTTCCAAAACCACATGGATCCACATGTTTCATTGCATGTGTGTTCTTTTCCTAAACCAACACTAGAGTCATTGCATGTGAGTTCTTTTCCTAAAACACATGGATCCACCAAAATCACTTCATCTGTGTTCTTTTCCTAAACCACATGGATCCACCAGTGTCATTGCATGTGTGTTCCTTTGCTAAACCACATGGAACCATAAGTGTCATTGCATGTGTGTTCTTTCCAGAACAACCAGTAGAGTCATTGCAGGTGTGTAATTTTCCTAAACCACATGGATCCACAAGTGTCATTGCAGGTATGTAATTTAACTAAACCACATGGATCCACAAGTGTCATTGCATGTATCTTCTTTTCCTAAACCACCACCAGAGTCATTTTATGTGTGTTCCTTTCCTAAACCACGTGGATCCACCAGGGTTATTGCATGTGTGTTCTTGTCCTAAACCACATGGATCCACCAGAATCATGCATGTGTGTTCCTTACCTAAACCACATGGATCCACCAGAGTCATTGCATCTGTGTTCCTTTCCTAAACCACATGGATCCACTAGTGTCATTGCATGTGTGCTTTTTTCCTAAACCTCATGGATCCACTAGAGTCATTTCATGTGTGTTCTTTTCCTAAACCACCACTAGAGTCATTGCATGTGTCTTCTTTTCTAAAACCACCACTAGAGTAATTGCATGTGTTTTCCTTTCCTAAACTATATGGATCCACCAGTGTCATTGCATGTCTGTTCTTTTCCTAAACCACATGGATCCACCAGAGTTATTGCATGTGTGTTCCTTTCCTAAACCACATGGATCAACCAGAGTCATTGCAGGTGTGTTCCTTTCCTAAATCACCACTAGAGTCGTTGCATGTGTCTTCTTTTCCTAAAGCACCACCAGAGTCATTACATGTTTATTCCTTTCCTAAACCACATGGATCCAACAGTGTCATTGCATGTGTGTTGTTTTCCTAAACAACCACTAGAGTCATTGCACGTGTGTTCTTTTCCTAAACCACATGGGTCCACCAGAGTCATTTCATGTATGTTTTTTTCCTAAACCAGCACAAGAGTCATTGCATGTGTCTTCCTTTGCTAAACCACTACTGGAGTCATTGCATGTGTCTCCTTTTTCCTAAATAACCACTAGAGTCATTGCATTTGTGTTCCTTTCCTAAACCACATGAATCCACCAGTTATATTGCATTGTGTTCTTTTCCTAAACCACATGTATCCACCAGAATAATTGCATGTGTGTTCCATTCCTAAACCACACTGATCCACGAGAGTCATTGCATGTGTGTTCCTTTCCTAAACCACATTGATCCACTAGAGTCACTGCATGTGTGTTCCTTTCCTAAACCACATGGATCCACCAGAGTCATTGCATGAGTGTTCCTTTCCTAAACCAAATGGATCCACCAGAGTCATTTCATGTGTGTTCCTTTCCTAAACCACATCTAGAGTCATTCCATGTGTCTTCCTTTCCCAAACCACCTCCACATTCATTGCATGGGTGTTCTTTTCCTAAACCACCACCAGAGTCATTGCATGTGTCTTCTTTTCCTAAACCACATGGATCCACTAGAGTCATTGCATGTGTGTTCTTTTCATAAACCACCACCAGAGTCATTGCATGTGCCTTCTTTTCCTAAACCACCACCAGAGACATTTTATGTGTGTTCCTTTCATAAACCATGTGGATCCACCAGTGTCATTGCATGTGTGTTCCTTTCCTAAACCACATGGATCCACCAGAGTCACAGCATCTATCTTCTTTTCCTATGCCAATACGACAGTCATTGCATGAGTGTTCTTTTCCTAAACCACATGGATCCACCAGAGTCATTTGATGTGTGTTCTTTTCATAAACCACCACCAAAGTCATTGCATGTGATTTATTTTCCGAAACCACCACCAAAGTCATTGCATGTGTTTTCCTTTCCTAAACCACATGGATCCTCCAGAGTCATTTCATGTGTGTTCTTTTCATAAACCACCACCAGATTCATTGCTTGTTTCTTCTTTTTCTAAACCACAAATTGTTTCATTGAATGTGTGTTCCTTTCCTAAAGCACATGGATTCACTAGAGTCATTGCATGTGTGTTCCTTTCCTAAACCACATGGTTCCACCAGAGTCATTGCATGTATGTTCCTTTCCTAAACCACATGGATCCACCGGTGTCATTACATGTGTGGTCCTTTCCTAAACCACATGGATCAACAGGTTTCATTGCATGTGTGTTCTTTTGCTAAGCCACCACTGGAGTCATTGCATGTGTCTTCTTTTTCCTAAATAACCACTAGAGTCATTGCATTTGTGTTCCTTTCCTAAACCACATGAATCCACCAGTGTTATTGCATTGTGTTCTTTTCCTAAACCACATGTATCCACCAGAATAATTGCATGTGTGTTCCATTCCTAAACCACACTGATCCACGAGAGTCATGGCATGTGTGTTCCTTTCCTAAACCACATTGATCCACTAGAGTCATTGCATGTGTGTTCCTTTCCTAAACCACATGGATCCACCAGAGTCATTGCATGAGTGTTCCTTTCCTAAACCAAATGGTTCCACCAGAGTCATTTCATGTGTGTTCCTTTCCTAAACCACATCTAGAGTCATTCCATGTGTCTTCCTTTCCCAAACCACCTCGAGATTCATTGCATGTGTGTTCTTTTCCTAAACCACCACCAGAGTGATTGCATGTGTCTTCTTTTCCTAAACCACATGGATCTACTAGAGTCAATGCATGTGTGTTCTTTTCATAAACCACCACCAGAGTCATTGCATGTGCCTTCTTTTCCTAAACCACCACCAGAGTCATTTTATGTGTGTTCCTTCCATAAACCACGTGGATCCACCAGTGTCATTGCATGTGTGTTCCTTTCCTAAACCACATGGATCCACCAGAGTCATTGCATCTATCTTCTTTTCCTATGCCAATACTACAGTCATTGCATGTGTGTTCTTTTCCTAAACCACATGGATCCACCAGAGTCATTTGATGTGTGTTGTTTTCATAAACCACCACCAAAGTCATTGCATGCGATTTATTTTCCTAAACCACCACCAAATTCATTACATGTGTTTTCCTTTCCTAAACCACATGGATCCTCCAGAGTCATTTCATGTGTATTCTTTTCATAAACCACCACCAGATTCATTGCTTGTTTCTTCTTTTTCTGAACCACAAATTGTTTCATTGAATGTGTGTTCCTTTCCTAAACCACATGGATTCACTAGAGTCATTGCATGTGTGTTCGTTTCCTAAACCACATGGTTCCACCAGAGTCATTGCATGTATGTTCCTTTCCTAAACCACATGGATCCACCGGTGTCATTGCATGTGTGGTCCTTTCCTAAACCACATGGATCCACATGTTTCATTGCATGTGTGTTCTTTTCCTAAGCCAACACTAGAGTCATTGCATGTGAGGTCTCTTCCTAAACAAAATGGATCCACCAAAATCATTTCATCTGTGTTCTTTTCCTAAACCACATGGATCCACCAGTGTCATTGCATGTGTGTTCCTTTGATAAACCACATGGAACCATAAGTGTCATTTTATGTGTGTTCTTTCCTCAACAACCAGTAGAGTAATTGCATGTGTGTAATTTTCCTAAACCACATGGATCCACAAGTGTCATTGCATGTATCTTCCTTTCCTAAACCACCACCAGAGTCATTTTATGTGTGTTCCTTTCCTAAACCATGTGGATTCACCAGTGTTATTGCATTTGTGTTCCTATCCTAAACCACATGGATCCACCAGAATCATGCATGTCTGTTCCTTACCTAAACCACATGGATCCACCAGAGTCATTGCATGTGTGTTCCTTTCCTAAACCACATAGATCCACTAGTGTCATTGCATGTGTGTTTTTTCCTAAACCTCATGGAGCCACCAAAGTCATTTTATGTGTGGTCTTTTCCTAAACCACCACTAGAGTCATTGCATGTGTCTTCTTTTCCTAAACCACCACTTTAGTCATTGCATGTGTTTTCCTTTCCTAAACCATATGGATCCACCAGTGTCATTGCATGTCTGTTCTTTTCCTAAACCACATGGATCCACCAAAGTTATTGCATGTGTGTTCCTTTCCTAAACCACATCGATCAACCAGAGTCATTGCATGTGTGTTCCTTTCCTAAATCACCACCAGAGTCATTGCATGTGTCTTATTTTCCTAAAGCACCACCAGAGTCATTACATGTTTGTTCCTTTCCTAAACCACATGGATCCAACAGTGTCATTGCATGTGTGTTCTTTTCCTAAACCACCACTAGAGTCATTGCATGTGTGTTCTTTTCCTAAACCACATGGATCCACCAGAGTCATTTCATGTATGTTGTTTTCCTAAACCACCACCAGAGTCATTGCATGTGTCTTCCTTTGCTAAAGCACCACTGGAGTCATTGCATGTGTCTTCTTTTTCCTAAATAACCACTAGAGTCATTGCAATTGTGTTCCTTTCCTAAACCACATGAATCCACCAGTGTTATTGCATTGTGTTCTTTTCCTAAACCACATGTATCCACCAGAATAATTGCATGTGTGTTCCATTCCGAAACCACACTGATCCACGAGAGTCATTGCAAGTGTGTTCCTCTCCTAAACCACATTGATCCACTAGAGTCATTGCATGTGTGTTCCTTTCCTAAACCACATGGATCCACCAGAGTCATTGCATGAGTTTTCCTTTCCTAAACCAAATGGATCCACCAGAGTCATTTCATGTGTGTTCCTTTCCTAAACCACATCTAGAGTCATTCCATGTGTCTTCCTTTCCCAAACCACCTCCAGATTGATTGCATGTGTGTTCTTTTCCTAAACCACCACCAGAGTCATTGCATGTGTCTTCTTTTCCTAAACCACATTGATCCACTAGAGTCATTGCATGTGTGTTGTTTTCATAAACCACCACTAGAGTCATTGCATGTGTTTTCTTTTCCTAAACCACCACCAGAGTCATTTTATGTGTGTTCCTTTCATAAACCACGTGGATCCACTAGTGTCATTGCATGTGTGTTCCTTTCCTAAACCACATGGATCCACCAAAGTCATTGCATCTATCTTCTTTTCCTATGCCAATACTATAATCATTGCATGTGTATTCTTTTCCAAAACCACTTGGATCCACCAGAGTCATTTGATGTGTGGTCATTTCATAAACCACCACCAAAGTCATTGCATGTGTCTTATTTTCCTAAATCACCACCAAAGTCATTGCATGTGTTTTCCTTTCCTAAACCACATGGATCCTCCAGAGTCATTTCATGTGTGTTCTTTTCATAACCCACCACTATAGTCATTGCTTGTATCTTCTTTTTCTAAACCGCAAATAGTTTCATTGAATGCGTGTTCCTTTCCTATACCACATGGATTCACTAGAGTCATTGCATGTGTGTTCCTTTCCTAAACCACATGGTTGCACCAGAGTCATTGCATGTATGTTCCTTTCCTAAACCACATGGATCCACCGGTGTCATTGCATGTGTGGTCCTTTCCTAAACCACATGGATCCACATGTTTCATTGCATGTGTGTTCTTTTCCTAAACCAACACTAGAGTCATTGCATGTGAGTTCTTTTCCTAAACCAAATGGATCCACCAAAATCATTTCATCTGTGTTCTTTTCCTAAACCACATGGATCCACCAGTGTCATTGCATGTCTATTCCTTTGCTAAACCACATGGAACCATCAGTGTCATTTTATGTGTGTTCTTTCCTAAACAACCAGTAGAGTAATTGCATGTGTGTAATTTTCCTAAACCACATGGATCCACAAGTGTCATTGCATGTATCTTCGTTTCCTAAACCACCACCAGAGTCATTTTATGTGTGTTCCTTTCCTAAACCATGTGGATCCACCAGTGTCATTGCATGTGTGTTCTTGTCCTAAACCACATGGATCCACCAGAATCATGCATGTGTGTTCCTTACCTAAACCACATGGATCCACCAGAGTCATTGTATGTGTGTTCCTTTCCTAAACCACATAGATCCACTAGTGTCATTGCATGTGTGTTTTTTCCTAAACCTCATGGAGCCACCAGAGTCATTTTATGTGCGTTCTTTTCCTAAACCACCACTAGAGTCATTGCATGTGTCTTCTTTTCCTAAACCACCACTAGAGTCATTGCATGTGTTTTCCTTTCCTAAACCATATGGATCCACCTGTGTCATTGCATGTCTGTTCTTTTCCTAAACCACATGGATCCACCAGAGTTATTGCATGTGTGTTCCTTTCCTAAACCACATCGATCAACCAGTTTCATTGCATGTGTGTTCCTTTCCTAAATCACCACCAGAGTCGTTGCATGTGTCTTCTTTTCCTAAAGCACCAACAGAGTCATTACATGTTTGTTCCTTTCCTAAACCTAATGGATCCAACACTGTCATTGCATGTGTGTTATTT